>CAJQZN010042774.1:1251-21584 GCA_907164685.1 Colias eurytheme
GTCGTTCGAGCTGAATGGAACCTACCATTAACGTAATAGAGTCGTTATTTCATAGTATGCATGGCAGGGTACAATTAAGAAAGTATCCGATAAAGCTCGCGGTATAATTTTTGAAAAAGGACCATATCAGAAAGGATTAGAGGTGTTTTTGTAATGCTTGGTGCGGGCTAACCGGTTGGTTCGGTCGCGAACTTTTACCTATAAATTTGTGTCGACTAGCGTGTCTAGGAGCCGGCATGAGGAATCGCGAATACCACTGCGATACCAAATATCCAATGCTAATAATGTTGCTCGTTCGCTTACTAAATAATTGAACAGTCCTCATAAAACAACGGTAGTTTTTATTGTGGTAACGGTAAATACAGTCTTCGACTTCCTTATAATGTGAATTCTAATAAATTGATAGATAAAACTACCAAAACACGATAGCGAATGGATATTTTTAATTATGAGTGAAAGATTTATGTATGATCATTGTATTTCTTACTAATATAAATGCATATTGAAGCTTAACAGAATCCTACTTTATTTCAAAGATAAAACTTTAAACTGAATTAACTTCAACTTCCACGTCTCGATACCTTAAAAAGAAAAGAAACGAAACCACAACACCGCAAAATTACTTAAGATAAATGTCCAATGCATTCACTTACGAACCCCAAACGGTAGTAATTTATATGTTTATATTTTTTATGTATGAAGTGTGAAAACGCACTCGTATAGGAGAGCTTATTTTTTATGCACCCTTCGACACTTTTTCGTGTGGTGTTGCAAATAGGTCTAAAATAAAACTTCTCTTTCCATTAGTTTAATCAATGACATTTTTGTCTGTTTAACGTTTTGAGTTATTTTATAAAATTCTATTAGATTTTTTTAAGCTATTTTTCTATTAGATTTTCAACATCTTAAACTTTTCTTCGACTCACATTAATTAAAGTAACTGTAGATAGCAAATAAACTGGTAATCGGAGAAAATTTTACAAATGTTAGCTGGCACCACAGATAATGTACTATACCTGCCTACTGCATTATATTTTGAACAGTAAATATTTTAAAATTCGTAGTAGTTTCTCTGAGATAACTGTGAAATTTGTTGCAGTTAAGATATCAACAAGCTTTTTATATTAAATTTAAATCCAACATCTATACATATAATAAAATCGTAGGAAAGTCAAAACTGTACATTGAATATTTTTTTAAAAGAATACATAATCCATGATCTATAATCGATATAGAAGCCAAAAACATAGTTTTTAGAATTTTTGTCTGTTTGTCTGTTTGTCGGTTTGTCTGTTTGTCTGTTTGTCTGTATGTTTGTCCAGGCTAATCTCAGAAAGTACTGCACGGATTTACTTCAAATTTTGCATGAATATTACTAACAGGTCGGGTCAGGTTGTTATATACATATTATCATGCTATCACCTTCGGGGGAGGAGCTGTGAACCTTTATTTTTCTTACGTATTCCGTGTACTACGACAGCGTACAATATAAAGACTCATGTTTAAATGTTGTTTTTGAGTAAGCCATGCTATTGTCTACCTTTACACTATAAAAACTACATCATTTAAGTAATTTTGGCAGAGAAACAGTATAATGAATCTTAGTAGTATAAAGACAAATTTAAAACAGCGCCATCTATGAGATTTCATTAAAATTAAATCAATTTACATAATATTAACCTCCTTGGAAATTCATAATTTAAATATTATGATGTTGGTGAGTTTGTTTTTTTTTTTTTTTTTTAAAGTTAAATAAATAATTCATATCTTCCCAGAGTAAATTTCAGGTGCGCTTATATTTCATGTGAATATACTAAATTTTTATAAGTGAGGGTAGATGTTTATTATTTGATGTTAGTTACAGTTATATAGGTAATAGACGTAGTATTTGTATTCTCTTTGGGTAATAGTAGATAACAGTGATTGTGTTCATTGGTTACATTTTTAAAAATCTTCGGCTTTTTTTTAATTTTCGCCTTCTTGCGTTCCCATAAAAGGTAAGTTGTAGCTTTTATATTTATTGTTTATTATAATTATATAGTTAGACTCATGTTTTTAATTAGTTAAAGTTATGACAAAATAAGAAAATGATGAAATTTTATTTTTATCATGTTTAACTTTTACAAGACTATATTATACGCCCAAAGAAGGTCACTTTAGTTCTTGATAAAACTTTATTTGTTAGTAGCTTTTTATTAAAATTAGGTACACTTATCTTTTGATTTTTTTTTTATTTACAGATTCATTTGCGTGAGGATGTAGTGGAAATTAGTAACCTTGCGCGTGGTCAATCAATATTCAATACATATTATAATAAAATTCTAGAAAAGTGATGTCTATACAATGAAAATATGTAAAAAAAATAGCAGGGGTTATTAATTATTATTAAATCGATCTCAAACCCAAAACTGTAGTTATAATTTTTTTTGTCTGTTTGTCTGTATGTTTGTGCACGCTAATCTCAGAAACGGCTTATCCGATTTAGATGCGGTTTTCACTAATATATTGTGGTAATCTTCATTTAACATTAAGTGTTTATTTCATGTTAATCGGTTTGTAAATAAAAAAGTTATGACCATTTAAGTATTCACGGCGAACATTTGCAAAGGCATTCTATTGTACACTATACAGTGTACGATAAAACGTAAGTTATCTGTTATACGCTACAGTAATTATTCCTTATAAATGTCCAGGTGATCATATCGAAAGTCCCCAAGGGTGGGGGGGTAAGCTGAGGTAGTAGGGGGGGAAGGGGTCAAATTAGAATTATGCTTACTTCTAGGTAAATTTTATACATAAATTAATGTCCTTTAAATTATGTCGTATTATATTTTTAACCCCTTTTAACAATTTTTAACCATCAAAAAGATGGGTGATAAGTGTTTGACCGCTATGTTTGTCTGTTTGTGCCACCGTAGCTCGCTAACAGGTAATACGAATTAGATGCGTGTTAGGCAGCATATTTTCCGACGCTGGTTCTTAGATAAAGTGTATCAAAATCGGTTCATCCATTTATTATACCTAGGTATATAGAGGTAAAAGCGGGAATGTGGGAAAAAATATTAGTTATATTTTTATCCAATTCGGTTTATTCATTTATTAGATTACAGCGGTGAAAGTGGGAATGAACAATAATCGAATGTGGTCAAATAATATACTCAAGCGGCATATCAAAATATAAAAGAGCAACGTGTTTTATCGAAATCGGTTCATCCGTTTATTACATTTAGGGGTGACAGTGGTTAGATAAATAAACCAAATGGAGCATCAAACGACAGGATATGACGTGTACATATGTACATGTCATATCCTGTCGTTTGATGGATCATGGATCTTGATGTAAACCATATTAACCATATTAACCATATATATAAAATCGGTTCTGCCATTTACTAGGTGTGGAAAGAGAACGGTTGAAAGTCTGTGAAAGAAGAGGGGGATATGGGAGCGAGAGGATATAGCCACACCCTGGAAATTTTGAACTCTACTCAAAGCCACATAGGCCTGGCTCTTGGCAATTTTTTTTCCTAAAGATACCACTTCTTTTGCCACTGTGATCCATTACAATTTGTGCACGGTTACGGCCCAACTTAAAAGATGTCAAGGAGCAACAAACTTATAGATATCAATATGATGTAGGAATGTAATATGGAGGTAGAGGTAGGTCTCGCTCACTTGAAAATATCACATGAAAATATGAAACCGAAGTTAAAAATTTAAAAATTAAAAAGAAAAACCCAACGCAACGAAGGAAAAGGAATAAATAATAATTTTACAAACTTCCCGACGATCTTTAAAATTAAGTACCATTATAAAAAAAATATAATTGTATATGATATGATAATGATGGTATGGCAGCCCCGATGACTTTGTTTTTTTATTTTTATAAATATTTAAAATGGTATTTATTTATAAAGATCTTCGGGAAGTTTGTAAAATTAGTGAAACTTTCATTACATCGTCTCAAACTTTTTGGTCTGTGTAGCGCATGTCGCGTGACGGTCGGCTGCCGAGTAGGTATAAAGCAGTGTTCGGAGTCCTTATCGTACAAATACGATAATTTTGTGCCTAAGTTTCACTTTTACCGTGGTTTCATAAAACCACACAACATTTTTTCCTTTTTCTATGCACTTTTCTTCGTTGCGTTGAGTTTTTTTTTTATTTAATTTTTATTGCACGGTCTAAACGGTTTAGTTACTACAGCGTGAGACAGGAAAGATCTGAGCGCTGAGACAAACGTCAAAACGCAAAGGAATAGAATCCGCTATCGATACTAATTATTGTCTTAAGCGTATGATGTTTTGATAAGGATTTGTTCACCTTACCAACGGCGACGACGACCACGAACAAAATTTTCATCCAGTCGTAATTTAACAAAATTGTGCAAAACACAATTAAAAATAAATTATTAAAATTTCCTGTCGTTCTGGTGATTGGAATTTTTATTTTTGAGATCAACGAATGAAAAAATAGATTTTTCGTAGAAACGGTTATATATATATTGTCAAAAACATCCATACAAGGAAGGAATTTATTTTTATTTTTTAGCTCAGTTTAGTAATAAATTTTACTAACAGTTCGTTTAATTATTTATGGTAGTACGTGTTTATTCAATAAAAGTTAAGTAGTAACAACTACCTACTATGCAGTCACTATTCCACGCGGACGAAGTCGCGGGCACAGCTAGTAATTAATAAGCCTGTCTTCTAATATCATGTTTTCACAATTCATACGCAAAACACCATGAATATTCACATTAAAATTCAATGAATTTGTAAACGTGTGTTTTTAACAATTAATTTTATGTACGAGACTAATATCGACCATTATAAGTTGAACCCTACATGCGTAGTACCGCTATAAAATCACAAATCTTGAAAAATTGGCTAGGTATTATTAGTTTGAATATTAAATTATGTTAAAAGAAATGTGTCGAATGATGCTCTTAACACCTCGGTATCAAATTTCATTAGATGTTTATACGAGTGTTTGATAAATCGCCCAATTAATTTGTTAATGTGATAAATTGAGCTATAAATATAATTAGGTAGAATTTATGATATTTTCACATGAGTGTAATGATCTTGTAATAAATATTGCGACGAAAGTATTTGTCAGAAATACGGTTTTCAACGGATTTTAAACAGTTTTGTTGGCTGTTTCTTTTAAGTTCTGCTCAACAGCGGGTTAAAGTATAAACAATGAGAATACGAAAGGGGCTGATTTATAGAACCCAACCCCTAAGTAAAAAATATAGGGAATGGGAAATTTATGTTGTATGGAAAAATCTCGAGAGCTTTTTAATATATTTTCCAATGTAATATCTACAATAGAATCCAACAATGTACTGAATAGACAGTTTCAATTGCCATTCATTCAGAGCACACAGAATATTAATAGGCAAAAATCCTATAAAATATAATAAAGTAGTATGTAGGTAAGCTTTCGAATATGTGTTTTATTGTTTAATTTTTATAATTGGCATAATTTTGAACCTCTAAGTCAATTTCGATCGAGCCCGAAATATATCCCACACCAAAAGAAATATCAATAAACAACACAAATTCTCACAACACAAAAATACCATTACAATGAGCGGGGAAACATAAAAATGCCGCACATACCGATAAATCCAAACTTGGACTAACTGAGGAAACTATTTCCGTCTTACAAAAAACGTTTCCGCCATAAGATTTATTGAGTGCCTCACTCAGGGCCCTCCGAATAAAGTGCGTGAAATGAGGTGTTGCCAACCTCCCCGTTTTGCCCCGGTTTTTTTACTGCACGCATTTTTATTGCTCTATTACATCAACTTAATATAAATATTTCATTAAAAAGTATCCAAATTTTACACCAATTTCATTACAATAATGATCTTATTCAAAGTCGAATCCTTAAAAAATACACTCCATCCATTATCGCCAGTTCTGTATGACCAATAATTACTCCAAATTAAACTGAAGGATTGACTTCTCGGTAGGCAAATATGAACAATGAGAATACCTAATACATACACAGTCGAGATATGCAATTGGCAACTAATAATAATAAAAAAGACCAATACATTCACAGCACGTACGCCACCATGTCGCCGCGGCCATTCTGAAATTGATACGCATTACACAGTTACAATACTACACATGCAACTGCACTCACATCTAATACAACGGAGTAAGATCTATATTCCCTTGACTCAATAATAACGTGACCCTTGTTTAGGTATCGAACGTCCAGTATAACTTGAGCCCTACTTTAGCAAATAAAGAATACTCACTCGTATAGATTCCGCGTCACATAGAGGGGTGAGGAGGTCTCGATAGAGTGGTAATTTAAAAGCTTTTTGCTTCTTGACCATTGAGTTCTGAAGGCTTCTGATAGCCTGGTACCAATTGCTTGATATATTGAGTGCGACATGGGCGGGACGGGATCCAAATATGGTTTTATACGAATAAAATATAATAAAATATATCAGAACAAGCATTTAATTTGTTTTTCTTTCCTTATTTTCAAATTTTATTTGTGAAAAGTTTTCTTTTAAAAGTACACTTTGTTGCATGTGCATGGACGATTGATTTTAATTTACATTATAATGATAAATGTACAGGTTTTGTTTTTGTTATGCTTTTTCATGTGTTTTACCTTTGTTATGGTGAAATGATTTTCATGTCTCTCTTCCCTTTCCTTAAGATCTTCAAAATTTGCACGTTATCATTTAAAAAAGAACAGAAATAGTAACTGTATTTTTGCATGATAGATATGATATGATAAAATAAGAATGGTTAGGTGGATGGTGATTCCTGTGGCATGTACTTCGGTGGTGGTATTGTAACTAAACTAACCACATCTTCTCAAGTTCTTAGTAGGTCACTTTTTAACTATCATCCAGCAACTAACATAGGAATAACAAAGAATAACAACATTATGCTCCATACCGCTGTCAACTAACAAGAATAACAAAGAATAACAACATTATCATGTAAGTATTGCACTCTTTGTAGATTTAATTAATTAGATTATCATTTACGAGTGTTCTTTTTGATTTCTTTAAATTAAAATAATTTGGTTTAATGTGTTCATTTGTTTAAGGGCCGATTTTTCAATCCTTGGTTAAAACTTATTCGTCGAATAATGTACAAAACTACCATTTTAAAAACGTATTGTAATTGCCCGTATTTGACACTTTACGTGACATTTTAATATTATCGTGTAATACTTTATTGGACGGATCAGTTTTAACCAAGCATTGAAAAATCGGCCCTAAGTTAACGATAGTAACATTTGTTTATTATGTCAAATCAAAAAGGACACGTACCCAAAGACTTCTATTTAATTAAATAAAAGTCAGCACTTACCTAACTGTAAATGTAGAATTTTTTGCATGATAATAATTTATTTTTTATTTTACTTTCGACTTTGAAATAGGTTTGTAATTCATAATATTTTTTTCAGTCAGATAATATTATGAAGTTAACTACTAACTATAAAATTTACAGCAAGAATGGTCATGACCAAAATTATTAATTTCAGTACACCTATTCGCGAAATAGCATCATATAAAATATTTACAACAAACCACCATCAAATGTTAACCCTGCTCTGCCGTCACGGGTCGCCCCGACCCCAAACGGCTAATAAGTGAAACAGAGATTTATGAGTGCACAGATATGCAAATAGAAATTTGCGGTCCCCACCCGATAAAAAGACGTCGGTCCCCGCGGGCCACTGTTTGTCCAACTGTCTAGGGATCACAGCTCATAATTATATAGGATATAGACCCATTTATGTATTTTTCGAGCGTACATGGCTATTGAAATCAAACTTGACTAACTAGGTACATTTTCTTTTTTAATTAAATATCATTCTTAATTAAATAATATTGTTTATTCTGAAACTTTCGTTCTGATCATTGGAAATACGTATTTAGATAATTATTTCAGTTTCCAAATAAGCCTTCATGTATGGTAATAAGAAGCGAATAATATGTAAGTGTAACATTTGTTCCAAATAACAAAGGAAGTATGGCTAAAATATTGAAATTAAATGCATCACGACACAGTTTATCTGGCCGCCTTATCGCGAGGGTTATGTTGTAATTCGTAAAACTTGTTAAACAGATTAAGCTATCTCGTTTTACGCTTTCGTCGGATTTATAAGGGAATTGCTAATTAATCGCACCGGTGTTGGGGAGGTGACAGTATGTTCTCAAAGTAACCGTTATAATTTGATTTCGTCTTGGAGTTTCATAATTTATGTTTTCTATCTGTGCTCTATGTTTGTTCCGTTTAATATATCAGAAATCGGTTTGTTTTGCTCTTGCCTAAGAAAATTTTGACTTTTTACAAACTTACCTCGAAATTAGAAAATCAAATAAACAAATTATGAAACGTAATTTGTAGCTCTTCTTGCTTTTGGAAACTGTAAACACATTGATAAATCAAAATATCTGCGTATAGACGGCTGAAATCGGCATCAGTCGCGTGGCGCATCATATTAAAGTGACAAGCAGACTATGAATATGTCATGTTTGTATTTGTTTGCTCGTTGTTGACTCATGGAGGGATATGACTTTGATTTCTAATTATTTGACTATTTACATTTATTCGGTACTAATTTGTCATCATTAAAAATGTTTGATTTGAGAATTAGGCTTTTTAACAAGCATGGGGCCTTTTTATAATATTCAGTGTCATTAGGGAATCATTTGATGATCAACATTAATTTATTGAATTTAAAGGTTAGAATGCTGGCTAAAATTCTAAACACGTGTTCTTAATCGATATAATAACCACATATAGCATACACGCGTCTATCAAACCTATTTAAATAGAGACAAATATGTCCATATCAACGTGGCATCGTGCATTGATGAACAGCGGTCTCTGATTTCAACCCCTCACCGACAGATTGTTAATACTGACCGCCGACGACCTAACGAGCTGTGACCGCATGAATATTCACGTATCCCGTGTACTGTGATACAAGGAATTAATTAATTTCGCTGACAATCGCCGTCCGCTTTGGGGTCTAGCCAGGCCCAGGGTCTAGAAACAAATGCAACTTTTACAATTTCAATTTTTGCAACATCTGTTTTTAATGCCGTACGATTTATTTGTATTCGGTGTACTAATAATTCAACATCTTAGCTACAATGTGCGCAATATTAATGCAAATAAAACAATTTGAGTTTGATAGCGTACTTGCAGTTGCATGTTATAAAGATTACCAAAAGCATTTGCTTTAACTACCGACTAACATTGTTCTATCTAGAAATCTCTAGACACCGTAAAGTAAATAAAAACGCCCACGCAAATCCAGTTACCGCATCTGTTCTTACACAATTACATTCGCCATTTTAATCAATTGACGCGACACTAACAATACAACTCTTTAAATAAGCACTCGAGTCACATTATTGGTATCCAACTTTTTATTCCATTCATACAATTATGGATAGGTTATAATTTCGAGCCCGCAGTGTAGGGTTACCAATGAGTAGGTACTGGTTTTTGTTGTGGCTATATGTTTCATTGTACGCTATGATATAATTTTCCATCAGGTATAATTATATTGATTAGTGGTCAGGGGGCAGGGGTGTGAACGTTGAGATTCGCTCTCTGACGCGTGCTGATGCGATTACGCCACCCTCGCTTCCATAAAAAGTGCACTAGAAACACAATAGCACGAAAATCTGACACTTCATCTTTTAAAATGCAGTCAAGTGATGAAAATGGCTTTCTGGAATAGATCATGTTTTACCTTTGCTGCTAATGGCAGTGTTGCTTTGTAACTTGAATTTTATCTGTTCGAAGATTTTACATTATTTTTCTTATTGTTGTTTTTTTTTCAGATCGATTTAACTTAAAAAATATATTCATGAGAGGGGTTTTGTAAACATTAAGAAAAGTATATTTTTATTTGTTTATCGTATTTTTCATACACGTGAATACTTGTTTACGTAACAGTACGATTATTATCATCACAATAAATAGCAAAACACTGCACAAACTTATCGTCAACAGAATAATAAATAACGATCATTTCTGACATATCTTTGAGTGAACAATCAATTAATAAAAAGCGTTGTGGAGGGTTTTATCGAGGTTGACGCTAAGAGATTGCGGTCTAAGAGACCGGGATGTATTGGGATCGGGGGTCGGCCGGTGCTTGAGGGTTAACAAACCGCTTTTTATGAAATTGGGGTAATTTTTAGGGTTTCATACGTGAACTGTTTAATAAGATGAAGATAAGTCTGTTGAGGCTTTTTTTATCTCAATCTTTGACAAAATAATAAAGGACAAACATGAAACACTTCTCTTGCTATAAAAATAAATGAGCACCTATTATTATTAGTGTAGTGTTGCAGGAAAAGATGTTTAGGAGTTATGTATTTAGTAACGACTTTATACTCTTCACTACATAGTATAAAACAAAGTCGCTTTCTCTGTCCCTATTTCCCTATATCCCTTTGTATGCTTAAATCTTTATAACTACGCAACGGATTTTGATGCGGTTTTTTTAAATAGATAGAGTGATTCAAGAGGAAGGTTCAAGTATATAATTTATTAGGTTTTAGACAAAGCGGGCGAAGCCGCGGGCGGTAAGCTAGTATAATATATAGCAGAGTGCACACCCATTGCCATACACCACTCAAAGCGGTACGCACACCAAAATTAAAATAGCGAAAAAGGACAGTTTGGTTTAAAAGCTCATTAAAAACTTGTTGGAATCGTTAATTCGAACGAGTCGTGATTTCCCGTTGGCTCGGGACAAAGTTTTTCTTTTGTGGCCGTTTAATTGAGGATCTCTACGGGAATTAACCAAATGAGGGCGACACACCTCGCCTCGTTACCGGCTGTATATTGAAGTACAATCACTCGAAAATTAACATTTCATATTACGTATTTGGTTGTACTTTTGGCAACTATTATTTGGGAAATGGATAGTGATAGCTTGTCACGTATCTGTTTGTGACACTCTGAATAATAAATTATCGATTTTATATTTCTAAAACAGAAGTTCCCCTTTTATCATTATTATCATTATCCTAGACATGATCGTGTCAAGACTTAACATTTATTATAAGAATAATTGTTGTATTGCAAATTTATTGAAAGTTCTTCCGTTTCATCCATTTATTTCCACTTAACTTTTATCTACAAATAAAAAAAATAATTCTATAAGTACTTAAAAAAAGCATACTTACTACGTTCTAAGTTACAAAAAAATGCACTGAATCTTATAAAAAAACTAATTACCAGTAATTACCCTAACAAAATTTAAAACCCTTAAACAAAGCCATTACCAAATAAGTGTACAGAGCGATCCGCGAACACACGACGCCATTACCCTGTCGTGGGCGTAATTAAAGAGCTACAGTACAGTCTTGAATTAAAAACAATTAACCGCCCGAATTGAGCACAATGGACGCAAGCGCACGACTCACGACAACCTGGGCCTGTGTGCGCGACTGTACGTTATGTGGCTTGTGTGTGCGACTGTACTGGTAATAGAAATTAAAGATTTTAAGGGATTTAAAATTAATAGTATTCGTTCGTATGATTAAGTAGCAATGTTATCTCTAACTGCATATTTGCTGCTATTCATAAAGAGACAATAATATCATCCTGCTCTATAAATGTAGTAAATGATACTTCAATATCAGAATTTACAAATTTAGTAGCTATTTCATGATTTAGAAAATTGATCAAAACCGATTTGCCAAAAACAACCGATGTTTGAAAACAAATGAAACTGTTTTCCTCCGTTTATTACATTTTCTAATGACACATACATAACGATTAATTTTCCAAAGAACATTACACTTACCCTATTATTTAGCATATAATATAACGATTTTTTATGATACCGTTTTAAGCATTTTAGTTTACTAATAATAATCAAATCTTTCCTCTTAGATATTAATAAGTTTTCCCTGTTATTCAGTCATAGAAATTCTAAATCAGTCCTAAGCGATTGTGTTAATCGGCCCGTCAAATTAGGTTTCAGTACTGCTGAGTATGGCATCCTCACCCACTGAGGGGAGTCTTTTTACATTTTTTCACGGCTCTCGATTCCTCCCGATTTATGTCCTTCTATTAGCAATTTCTCGATTTATCTGTAACTCGGATTTGCTTTACAAAATGTTATTTAATCGAATGGTGTCTTGTTCATTGATAGTGATGATTTTTTCTGAGATTTTCGTTGTCTGACGAACTATTTAAAATAATTTTTCACCGTAAAAAATATAAATAAGCATACTTACAATGCTCTCTATACAAAAAACGATCGTTGTAAAAAAATCAATAAAAATAGTTACTTTAATTCTACATACTCAACTTACCAATAATTCTAAAATAACACATCGGCCATCTAATAAAAAATGAATGTATGGAAAAAACCAAGAGATTTGATTTATTAATTTGATAAAACTTTATCAGGCATAATGAGGGTGGATCAAGTGTAGTGTTACATGCAACACAAAGCACTGTACGAGCCCTCGGTTTTCATTGTGTCCCCTTGTAATTATCGATTATTATCAATTTACATGGGATTAGAGGTTTAGGAGATTATTAAAAATTCAAATCTTTATTAGTCAGTTGATGTAAATTACAAGATGGAAGATTAATTATAAATTATGGATGAAGTATGATTGAGACTGCATAAATCCATGTCAATTTTATGTCAGGGCTTTTTTCTAAATCAAATCTAAATAAAACTAAACTCTAACCAAACAAAAAGTAGCAATTCGGTCAACATCATTAATCATTATTTTTTTCAACATTATTATAACAACAAACATGTCGCTAATTGTTAATTGATTACTACTACAGCATCGCATCATATTTGAACCTAGGTCCAAAACACCGATTTTAAAGTATCAAGACGAGTTCATTCGTATAGTACAGAGTACAGACATACACACAAGTCACAATGTATAGGAACAAAGAGAGAAAAACCTTTCAAATCCGTGCATATATCACAAGTCGACAATGGCCGATCCTGTGGCTTTTGATCTGAATATTTTTCACTCCGTCCGTTCACTGGGCAATGGGCATTGTACACCCGCGTTTTAGGGTTGATGGACGTTAATTTTAAAGCAAAAAGAGCTAACCCTACACTGCGGTATAAGTAAATAATACATGATGAAAAATAAAAAAAAATTACACTTAATTTAGAAAATTCTAGATAGCAGTCATTTTATTTGCTAGTTATAGAATGTCTACTGCAATAAATATGTTATTCAATGCTCTCAGGTCAAAGAGAAAACTTGAAAGAATGTTAATCCAATTCATAAACAGTTCATCGTATTTTTATGTTAATCATATTTAACATTCGCCTGACCGACACTCATAATGCGATCAAGTCAAATCTTAGCATTCATTTTAATTTTTAATATAATTTGAACAAAAAAAACATGAAATAATATTTCTTGAAATGCTTCCGGAAGTTGACTCTAATAGTCTAATAGTATTCTAGGCCATTTAGCGTGCAAAACGTAACAGATATTTTTGTTATAATTATTTCGAAATATTTGTCTCCTGGAATCTAAATTTAAATCAACTTTTTCTCAAAAAATAAACATTGCTCAGCCAGTCGAATCTTTACGTAATAATCCGCCCTGTGTACCCTTGTGTAAACCATTACTTTTACCAAGTCCCTAAACTTACTAACATTTACAATGGACCAAACGAATCCGACCTTCGTACATTGAAAATATCAATCCGCATACACCAAAGACAATATACCTCACGAAGGTCTCCGATTAGCGAACGTCAAACGGGCAAACACACTTGACCGGGTGTCTGAAACCCGTCAGCAGTTAGGACAAAGCATGGAGTGCTGTCATCGGTGTCAAGCGGTATCTGGCCCGCCGCCATCGCACGTGATTAAACCCGATATAATGGGAGTCAGAGTGCAAAGTGCCCTTTTGTTTGTCGTCTTAACGATTTACACTTTTTTAGAACAGAGTATAATGGCGCCTTTGATTGGGGTTCAATGTGTGATCGATCGTAATTGAATTCAGGTTCAGCTTTCTACTAAAGCAGTATTCTATTCTCCGTAGGTAGGTACGTGTCCTACTAGTACAAAAGTTCCCTTAGCAATTATATTATTTTCCCAAAAATAAATTCTTATTTCTACTACATTATTTGAAAAAAATATATGAAATTCTTGTGCCTTCTGGTGACAATATTTTCGGTATATGTATTTAAAATCCTACACTTGTTAGAGGCACGTCACTCAATGCCCTAGCTAGTGATGTGCTCATTTGTCAGAAAACCGCTCAAGGCACACGCGAGATTAAAACTAAGATGTCTTATTGTTTTAAACGTATTGTGTACATGTGCTCCGAAAATTAATTGTTTTTTTGCAGTTTAATATAAATATTTGGAATAGGTGTGTTTTATATTATACTGTCATCTGAATAAAAATCTTAAAAGCTACTTGTGATTTGTTGTTGCAAAGTCACGTAGCTCAAACATTACTTAATAGTAAATAATATTCGTTAGTTAGGTGGTTATTGAGTAGATTTTCTATAAACCAATCCATTGTTTAGAATTTATAAACACCATAAAATAGCTGAACAACTAAAGGAAAAACGAAATATCAACTAAACTTCTATGAGTCCTTAGTTTTACGTCCATATTTATTCAGTCCGATTTTAGACTCTAGATAGTGAGTTGTAAAGTCTATATTTTATAAATTCGTGCTCTTTAACGGGCCTTAAAGCTAAGATATTAATGATATCAGCTGCGTTCGTTAAAACACCCTTAGTTTATGAGA
Source organism: Colias eurytheme (assembly GCA_907164685.1). Taxonomy (NCBI): domain Eukaryota; kingdom Metazoa; phylum Arthropoda; class Insecta; order Lepidoptera; family Pieridae; genus Colias; species Colias eurytheme. Next base: position 16,033 of record CAJQZN010042774.1, read on the forward strand.
TTTTGATAGGTTGCTAAGGTCCAATCGCACAGGACGATGCGAATTTTCTTCCCTAGTCTGTATAGTCATACGTATAAGGTACGCGCATTATATTTAAAAAATGCATTGTATTTTAGTCGTCTAAAAAGAGCATTAGGAATAACTCAAGATTGCAAACCTCAAATTTTATATCGGGTTCAATTTTTTTTTAAGTACCTGAATTCCTTTTCAATCAACATGACTTGAATACTTTCGACGTATATCAATTCCGAATTAGCGAACAAACAGTTATGTTATTCTTAGTGATTTTAAAGTTCCTTTTATGCAGCAAATTTTATTTGTCATCACTCCTTCAAAATCTTTCCTAAAAATAATAATAGTCGCTAGTGCATACCATGCCTTAGAAAACAATTTTCTCAGTGTTGCCATACCACAGATTTACTTAGGCCCCGATAGCACTAGCGCAGATTAGACACCTATTTAAGTGCTAAGTGCTTGTTTATGTGTTAGATTATTTCGTTCCTATTCGTTAATTATGAGGAAGATTGTGTCGAGATACAGTGGTGGTCACATAATTAAAGACACTAAGAACATTTTATACTACCCAAGACACTCCTCTCAAAATTTTTTTTTCACTACCATTGGAACTTGTTAAATAATTTTAAAATATTCAGGTATGTGTTGTCTAATGCTAAACTAAATTTTATCTACAAAACTTGTCGGTTTATTAGATTTTATTCGGTTCATCCTTACTACTAGCAGTTTTAACCTAGCAAAGTCTGGACATATAATTAAAGACATTAGACTCGCTTATAAGAAATATAAAAAAATATTATTTTAATGAGATTATATTTTTTACAACATAAAATACCTGACGTATTTACAAAACATTTTTACACTTTTCAATATTTGGTTGCATGTCCTTTGGCAGTAATGACGGTTTACATCTCTTGGGCATTGAAGCAACTAATTTTGTTCAAGTTGCATCACTAAATTGGTTCCATTCTTCGAAAATGCTTTGCAAAGTTAGTCGACGTTTGATGATCGCTTTGCCGCGACTTCTTTCTTTCTTGATTTCACAAGTTTTCGATCGGATTTGAGTCCGGACTGTAGGGGGGCCTATCCAAAACAGTTACAGATTGGTTCCTTAACAAGCACTTCACTACTTTTGCTGTGAGCTTAGGATCATTATCGTGTTGAAAAGTCCAAACAACAGGTAAATTTTCCTCTGCATAGGGCAGCATGGATTGCTCTAAAATATACTTGTACTGGAATTTATCCATGTTGCCTTCTGTCTTTTTGACAGGTCCAACGCCAAGTCCAGAAAAACAGCGCCACACTTTGATATTTCCACCCCCATGTATGACTACTTTTTAGAGTATCTTGGATCCATTTCCTTATTGTTTTCTGGCAGAATTAATCATATTAATCTTAGTTTCATGCCAGAACAGCACATGTTTCCATTCTCGTTCAGTCCAGTGTTCGTATTTTGTAGTAAAGTGAAATCTTGCCTTCACATTTTGTTTTTTCAAAAGTGGTACTTTCCGAAATACTCTTCAGTGCAAGTTTTCCTCACACAGTCTCCGTCTAATTGTCCTTGCAGACACCCCTTCAAGCCTGCTGCACCATACAACTCTGAACTGTATCAGTTCCGACCCTTTAAATGGATCTTTTTAGCCAACAACACCATTTTTTAATCTTTCGGCCGAGTAGTTTCACTTGGTTTTGCTTATCTGAGTACGTTTTCGGTCGTGTCTTGACATGTTTTATAGCACTTATAACCATATCCTTGAAACAGTTTAATTATCATGGAAGTTAAAAATATTTTTTCTTGTGGACGAGTCGCAACTCTTGTTGGTTAAAACATAATAATTGATATTAAAACTATTAAACGTATGAATTTTTACCCGACTGCCAAAGAAGGAGGGTAATGTTTTTCGAGTGTATGTAAGTATGTATGTATGTCTTTTCCTTTGTGACCACCTGTAGCCTAAACGGCTTGATGGGTTTTGATGTATGAGGTATCGTTAGATTTGTCTTGATTACGGGAGTGTCATAGGATACATTTTATCCTAAAAGTCCCACGGGATAAAGACATAATAATATTTTTTTAGTGTGCAGTCGGGTATTTTGTTTTTTTAATAATAATTGTCTTGTAATTTTAAAAGTTAAAAATACCCAAAAAAATTATAGTGTCAACGATTTATGAAATTACGCGACAAAACGAAGTAAAGCACAATGCTGTTTCTTTTTATTTATAAAAAATTATAATTCATTTCTTGTTGTCTTTAATTAAGTGGCCAGCTACACGTACGTTAACAAAGTTTGTGTTACATTCCCACAGAGAGCAAGTGTCGAAACTAACAAGAAATATAACTATTTTTGGTCCCTCATTTTAAAGAACATATTGTCTTGTATGGTTTAATAATAATAATACTAGATTAAATACCTTTTTCAGATAATTGTACTTCCTAATGTAAATATTTTATGGTCAATTAGGGGGTGTCTTTAATTATGTGACCACCACTGTATATAGCGCGACTCTATTCAGTATTTTGTTTTATACGGATAGTATGTGAAGAATTTTATTCAACAATTTGATGCAGATAATATTATAATTTTACTAGCGGTCCGCCCCGGCTTCGCCCGTGGTACATATGAAAAATAGATGTTGGCCGATTCTCAGACTTACCCGATATGCACAGAAAATTTCATGAGAATCGGTCCACCCGTTTCGGAGGAGTATGCAGACTAACATTGTGACACGAGAATTTTATATATAAGATTCATATTAGATGAATTTATTACAGAACTATAACTAAAGGTTTAGTTAATACATACTTAAATTCAAAAAAAGTTTATTTATTTATATAAAACCATTCCTACCATTAGTCATTACCTACCTACAGTTGGTATCAATTTCTGCAAAATTAATTAATTAATAGAATTTTTCAAATAGGACCAGTAGTTCCTGAGATTAGCTCGCTCAAACAAACAAACAAACTCTTCAGCTTTATAATATTAGTATAGACTTACTAAGACTAAACGCGACTAGAAATATCGTAATTAGTTCAAACTTGACAAATAGTAAGCATCGAATTATTTGAAATTACACTATCTTTGTATTACCAACAAAATGTCACCTCTGACACAAGCAAATAAATCCATTGTCCATACGTCAATAGTTTACAAAACCTTCCAACAGAGTTCCAAAAGTAAACTACTGCTTTTCTAAAGATCAGATACAGAAGCACCTGAACTCTGGACACTATCTGACACTGCTGACATGTCTGACACATTTGACACATCTGACGCGTCTGACACCGCTGACACCGGTTGGCACTTGACATCGCTCGCCGACACGATGACCTACTTCGGTTGTCCTTTTGTGCGATAAAACGATTGTTTGACACGACTCTTGTATTTGTATTTTTAAATAATGATTACTGGTTGAAAAAGATATTTCAATGAATGAGATATCGATTAGTGAAATGTTAAATAATTTGGTGGATACAAGCGACTTAAATAAATAAATATTGTACCTATTTATCGCAAAATAAGTAGATAGCATTAATTAGATTTGATAACATAGTTTATTTCGTTGTGAAACAAATTGCAGCGTTCTTTGAACAAGAAAAAAAAATCAAAAAATATTTGAATTCATTTTAGCTATAAAATCATATCTTTATGCATATTAGCTGCCTCATACATCAATTATACGAAACATTGTATCAATTTTGCAGTTTTTTACATGATTAAGATGTTAAGACGGTAGCGAACCGCGGGTGAGGCCATAAACATACGACAGTCGCCACCCGCCGTGTTGTTTATGTCGCGATCGGATCGGATACGTGTCGTGCTTGTGAACACGCTTCTAACTTATGATTGGATTGTATCAATGCCGAAATACCAGCGCCAAAATCTTAAGTCCCGTAAGTGTGAGTAAGAAAAAATAGTTTGAAAATGTCGAAAAATGTTTCAGTTTAACAAGTTCTCTATCTAATTTAAGTTCTGTAACTCTAAAGTTTTAAAAATTAAATGGACAAAATATGCAAAAAAGTCTATTATAAACGAGAAGCTGTAATTTAAGCTTTTATCCAAATAATCAATATCCGACGGAGGTTCACAAAAAAACCTGTAGGCACGTGTCACTTCTGACGTTAACACCCGAAGACCCGCGGTCAGATCACAAAAAAACATTGTGCTAACAAAACCTATTTACAAATACTCCCGCGCCCGCCCACTCAAAAGGTGTTTATTTAAAAATTTCGCTACACAATAATACAGATGCCATCTTTTTTTTCGTATTCGCGCCATTTAATGCTATTTGGAACCATTAGAACGTACCTTTGCAACTGTCAATGTCAAATGTCAAACAAAAGTAGATCCTCTGTCTATGGTATTAACGTTCGTCAACTCATTCAGCATTTTCGAATCAAATTTTTTTATGAATTCGCTCCGCTTTTTCTAAACACGTGTTTATGGGATGCAATTTGAGCTTGAATTTGAGGCTATTCATTCTTTTTTCGAATTCCGTTCAAATTTATAATTTTTCAATGTTGTCACAGATAATTTATATTGCTTTAGAGGTTTATGATCTGTGCGTAAACTGTTATGGCGGGTAATGAATTGACTTACATAGCATTACTAAATACTGCGTTTAATTGTGGAACTGCTGAAATCAGTTATAACATAAACTACGTCTTAAAGTTTGAACAATAGAAAACGCGTAATGCCCAAATGTAAAGCACACGAACATGAGTAAACATCTCAAATCTCGATAAGCGAAGGGTGTAGATTGGAATCGCGGTGACAAACACCGGGGACCATTGTGGGTGCTAAATTTGTTTCGCCATTTCCGATCTCCTTACGAGATTATTTTACAGAAAAGGCGCCATTGTTGGCAACCGGGACGGTAGATGGTGTTCTAAATTTTGTATTATCATCAGTTTGGGTAACACATTCGACCTAATTTATGAATTGCGGGGTCTTATATTTATCACAGGAGGAATATAATCGGTTTATGTGGAGAATTTGATAACATCTTAATAGGCAGCCACAATGGTCCCGTCGTCAGATGACTCAGCTAGTCATCAGAAATATAGAAGTAACAATATTTCATTTTGCATTCATTAATCTGTAGCATCAAAGCATAAAAGTCCAATAAATTGCATTATAATACGTAACAATTAAAAATGTTGCAACTATATTTAAACATCCCTGTATAAGTTCATATTTTAAAATCTCGAATCGCGTCAGTTATAATAAGATTCGGTCGAAAAAAGTTCCATTATGTCCACAGACTATTGTACGGTAATGCTCTATTCTCTATGATCCAATACGCAAACATCTGCTGTACGCCTACGAGCCTTTTGTACGCTGTGGACTCTTGTTTATGCTATTTGTTATTATCTATCTGTGATGAGATCGGTGATTTATGTCGAAATAGCCGCGTCCCAAATACTTGGTACTTGGTGATCATTGATAACAAAATGTGTCCTTGTAGCTACAGAAATATTAGGTTATAGTAAAATAATCTTACATACAAAATCTGTTTTTAGTTTTGCGTGAAG
>CAJQZN010042774.1:21594-38605 GCA_907164685.1 Colias eurytheme
AGCACAAAGCCACGGTAATCCTATCTCAGCAAACTCACGGCAACCTAGACGTATCAGGTATCATTATAATAGGCAATTAGAACTGTGAAAAACAAGCAAACGACCAATTTAACGAGACCCCTCCTAACTTTGTTATTTAGATTACGAGTTAAGAAATTCAGGAGCTCACCGTGTCCCATTATACTGGTAAAGATGGGGTTGTGGTATAAAGGCTATTTGTTTTGCCGTCACCTCTCAGTAGCTAAACAAACAATGCATAAATAAGCGACTTTTGTATTTCCCATAGAATCTATTGTTGGTATTGTCACCTTTGTGCCCTTTCAAGGCATTGTTTTTTTTACGTTGAAGACGTTACTAACTGTCCGGTTGTTTTACTGTATTCTTAATAGCTCTTAATGACTTTACGTTTTTATGGCGTTAAAGATACAATGTAGCAACAGTTGGGTGTTCATTGGTAAGAATAAAACTTGATAATAATAAAAATTTCATAATTATCATCACACGTTTTATTATTGACCATTATTTGAAACATAACCATGAATATGTTATCAATAAGATGTAAATATCTTATCAGGGCATTCATTCAAAATGATTTCAAACCTTCTATCATGATAGAAAACCGTATCCACATTTCTCAAAATTTCTCTCGCTGTTACGTCAAACAAACGTCAATCAAACGAGCCACACAACTAGAGCTAGAGGTCACCGATCATCATCTTCCATTTCTTTACAAGTCATGTCTAACTCTTCACTAAAATACCCTTCAATCGATATTATCACCTATCACCTAGCATTACGGGTAAAATTACCATGATCTAGTTGTGTTTTTTGCCGCAAAACATTCATGTCATTCCACAGGGTAAACAAGTATACAATGGAGTATCCCTTTTTATTAATATCTGTGGATGAATGGCGACAAAAGGTTTTGTTCTCATTATGCGTAATCGGAGTCGTTCAGGTGTTATATTATCGTGTGGTGTATTAATGAGCTGGTTTATATGCAGGGATACTTCCCTTATAGAGGATTTGATATGCCCTATGGTTGCGTGTTCAGTGTGCCAATTTGCTATCGATAGGGATATTCTGCTTAAAATCAGACTAGTTTGATCATTCTTTATTCGTCGTATAATACGTATAATTATAATACGTCTCTCTATAAAAAATATTCCAACCAAAAGAAAACTTAAATCTTAAATATGTAACTCGAAAATATTAGAATTTTTATGTTTATAAAGTAGTCTAAAATACCTCTAACTGTATGGATCGTAGTATAATCCACATCAACGAAATGTATTCAATAATTTAAAATTCCGAACACTTGTTTCAAGAAACTACAGGAGTCTTACCCGTTAGATGTCATGCTGATTCCAGCCTCAGTACATTGTACCTCGCTAATAAAATAATCATTTAATTTATTGAAATTGTTCATATATTCACAATTATTATGTTCGTGTCGCTTCCGATGGAGTAACTTGTAATTTAGAATCCCAGTAGTTGCTATAAAATTAAGTTAAACGATCGATAAAATTTAAATGTAACAGCAGTCGGATTCCGCTTCTAAATGCTCGATTATAGTAGCATTTTGTAAGTTTTATACACATATAAATTGGATATTTTGTATCAATTTGATTTATATTATAGGTTGATATTCGTTTAGTGCGTAATTTGAATGTTCTGCCAGTATATCGACTGGATATGTAAGATTTCATAATTTTTAACGTATCGGTGATACAAAAACAGTGAAACTGGAATACAATATAGAATGATGCTTAACTAACCACTAGGTATTTGTAATGTAGTAGGTTTTTGGTCATAATTTCCAATATTAATGAAGTCTAGCCAAACTAAAGCAACACAGTCGAATGAGGTTATACTTAATTAACAAAAACAAATGCAGTATAAACTGAAAATAACGGTTTTTACGCAAATATTTTCATTTTAATATAAATCTACCAACTTTTTTTTACATTTCGATGCCCCTCTATTTATGACTAAATAGAAAGAGACACCTAATAATTAATCAAATACACATTTTATATCATTACATTACACTAATATTCCAAGTCAATATATTCATTCAAACTTTTTCATCTTAATCTTCCCTCCCTTCATAACCACAAAAAACGAATCGATAACTCAATCAATACATCTTTAAAAGCTCCCCTAAACAGTATATTAAATACTCTCCCATTAAAACATCTTAAAAAGTATAAAAGAATAACATTTCAATGAAAATCACCATGTTTAAGGAACGCGTGCTTGTCACGAGCTGACCCTCTGACCTTAGGAAGCTGTGGTCATTATAACATTAAGATTAAAAAAGTAATCCTTATCGTATAAAATGAGATGTATTTTTTATACAAATCGATGTTTTGGGGTGGCCATGTTGAATAATATCAGTTCATTGACAATTATTTTGAAAATAAAGGCGTTTTAATGTGTAAAGCGATTTTTAAATATGATTTAATTAAAAAAATAAATAAAAAGCATTGAAATAAATTAGTTATCAAGTTATAAAATACAATGATGATAATTTCTTACATCGATTTACTTTATAGCGATTACCAGTCTATTAAACTATAGGTATGTATATTAGGTTTACAGCCTAATTAATTACTTACAAAAAAGAACATTAACATTAAAATAATAAAATGCACTAACCTTTTTTATCTCAGATCATACTCACTTCATAATCTGTGACATATGCCCTAATAAAACAAATTTATTGTGCTTATTCAAAAATGTTATCTTCATTTATATTTTATGAGAAAGAACATTAAGCATTTTAAGGGAAGCTTTTTATATTTATTCATAAAGAAGTTTGTCTCGTGGCTAACTGACCTGTTGACCAGAGATGAAAGAGGCTGTGATCTTTGAGCTTGAATAATAACATACACGCGTTTGAATAAAGAGTTAAAAACAAGTTCATTTCAACGACTAGTCCTATAGGTATTTATTACGAAAATAAACTATACATTCGTTGAGATTGTTATTGTAGTTATTTAGTTTAAGGATTCGTTTTATATTAAAATATTTTATAAGGAAAATTTAGTATCTAAGTATACCTGTACATACCTACTAGTTCCATAAGAATTGAAACGTGACCAAAGCTGTCTTAGCCCAGTATAAAATCAATTAAGTGCACCTTTGACCCCCGAAAAGAGATTTTATGGGAACCGTTAAATCGTAATAGCTAATAATTCATAACTGGACAACGGTCTGCTCGCAAAATCAATAGAACGAGTCGGGGAATCTCTATTAATCCGAAAATACGGTCTAACAATAGTCGCCCTTAAAAACTACAAGCATAATAGCCGATAGACTACTCGTTTAAGAATGATAAATTACCAAAATGGAAGTCGGTATGTCCATTCCCACAGATATTAAAGCCGGGGACAAAGAAAGGGCCCCGCTTCGCCAGGACTCACGCGGCGGTATACAAAACGCGAAGATTGTTTGCCAATCCTTTCGAGTGGATGCAAATTGGAAAAGTTATAGGCTTTGATGTTTTAAGCTAAGGCTAATCGTAGATTATGTTAGACTTCAAAGAACTTGGAGATGACATAGGTTGTATTTTAGGATTAGGAGGAACGGAAGTTTTAAATTAAATTGCTGGTATACCTAATACATAATATAGAAACATCTATATAATACATCTATCTAGTATTTGGTACATATTTTGATAAATACTCATCAGGTATAAGAAGTACATATACCTACCTACCTACCTTTGGCTAAAATATCAATTTTACCGTTGCTATCTTCACCTAGGTCGTCTTTTGAAATTAATGACAATGGTATTTTTTATCGGTAATAAGTAAATAATCGTTATGCGATGTAACAATAACGATAAAGAAAATAAGGATTAGAACGATATCTGTTACATCATATTTATATCAATAAACAAACATAAGCAAAAGCTACAAGAGCGGTAGTTTGATACTACTAACAATATTGACGTAAGCAGATCTTGGATACGTGCAAACGTCGTACAAATCTCATTTATCCACCATTATCTCGGGTTATCGGGCATCTACCCCTTACCCCAATCGCTTAGAAGCTACTAATTAACACAAACCACAAGATACACTATCCATTGCCTGCTTAGTACATGATACATAAAAAGCTCATGCAACAAACTGCGCAATGGAAAATGTATAATAAATTCGATCGCTGATAAGGCGCTTACGGTTTTTAAGGTTTAGGAAAAGCGTGATCTTGGTTAAGAAAGGTATTTATGCAAAGCCCGACGTTATTGTTGTCAGGTTATCGGCAGTCTTATCTGATGGGAATCGATTGTGGAATCGCGAATCGCAATTTGTTGGGAGCTGGGGCAATGATACTTAAATTAATGAATATACTTTTGAGGCACTTTCGTTGGCTTGGCTAGGGGGTAGAAGAACTGATACATATATACTTATAACAAAAGCTCACAGATTTTTGTCTAATTAAAAGTAACCGATGAAGAAATACATCTGCTCGATGATAAAAGCTGTGTATAAGAAACATATATCTTCGTGCTCATGATATAATTTAAAGTTCTTAAATAACAATGTCAGTGTCCTTTCTTATCAGATATTGACATGTTCCAGTTGTAGTTGGAGAAACTAAAAAATAATAATATAACTTTTGTATCTAGGACAATAAAGAATACTTAGGTATAGTTTAAGTGGAATTGTTCGCAAAAGTCTTCTTCTAGTCTTAACAATATTGAGCTTTTATATCTTGCCTAACACTGTTAAACGATATTACTATTCCAAAACAATATTAACGAAACCTCCAAATTTATTAAGTACAAAATTTGCACAATAGAAAGAAACTTCGCAATTGAAAACAAAACAATTACAAACAAAGAAACAGCTCTCAAGAAGTTAAAAACAATTAGCAAACAACCCTTCTGTTAAAAAACAGTAAAAATTGTCTCGGAAGTTTGTCCGTTGACATCCATCTCAATCAATCTTTGGTCCCTTAGGATCTGAACCCTTCCGGGACCCTCCGTAACCCAATTAATAAGAGGGTAGTGTTACTCCCAGACTCACATCGACCGCAGAAAAATTAGATTGAAATGTTTAAATTGGTCATGTGTTGTAGTGATGACGTAGGGTTATAGAGCCATTTGGAAGTGCAAAAATAAATAACTATGTATCTGATTTTAATGTGAAAAAGAAAATAGTTTGGCAATAGTTCTTTCTACGTAATAGTGTAAACGTAGTTTTTTTTTCAGGTACCTATAGTCTTCCGTTCTGCAGATTATTAAGAGCAAAATAGTTTAGTAGCATATTTAGTTTATACCTACCTACAATTATTTTAAACAAACTGTCCAAGACGTTGAGACTTGAGAACCTGAGATTATTTCACACATTTTCTGATTTCAATTCTTGAACCTTACACTGTTCTTAAATAACAAAGCACTGACCAATTCTGCAGAAAGAATTTGATTTCAACCATTTTTCCATAGCGGACATTCTGAACTTGTCTCCAAAACCGCAACTAAAATTTATAGAAAATAAATATCGACAAATAGCACGTCGGGTGTGCTATTAAATTCTCTATCTGTAATGATTTAATTTACTGCCTCCACCCACCGCGGCGACGTAATGTATGCCCTGCGATGCCCTTAACAAGTTTAACTTACAATTTGCTCGTAGGAGATTAGATAGTTCCGAACTGTTTATTGATTTATAATAGCGGGACTTTGCATGCATTTTTGTGTATGTACATATTATTATTAATTTCAGGTTCGTCTGGTCCTTGATTGCATCTTATAAGTTATAAAGTAACATAAGTATCTATTACCTACTCTTAAATCGAAAGAGACGTTCAGTAATTTCATATACTTATACTGCATGAAATTAGGACTCCATACGAAACTCTTATAAAGTAACCCAAAGAGCTTTCAGCGCTTTAAAATCTACAGATAAAGAGCATAATCTTTTTTTATTCTTATCTTTTATGTGTTTTTTTTTTCAATTATTGATTAGATACATATAATTGAACTTGTAACAGAATAGTTCCGTACATTCAGAATTGTATCTGAAGAATATATTATTTAGAATTGTACCTCTATTCTGGTACTAAGTATTTATTAAAACTGCGCTTAAACTCAATCTTAAACATCAACTTACGAATTCCTCGTTCGTTCTAAAACTTAAGAAGATGGATAACAATTTGTGCTTTTGAACGTAATCAATTGAAGAATTTCTTATATTCAATAGCACTTGATTAGCGGAGTGGCGAGTGACCCTTCGGAATAATTATTCAAAGTGTGTCGTCAGAAAAACTTCGGCTAGTTACTGATTATTGTTTGCTTTTGATTTTAAACGTGATCCGACTTGTTGTAATATTTCAATATGCTTGGCAAGATGTTTATTCGCTATATAAAGACAAAATTTGCAATTTTCAACAATAAGGTGTGAATTTGGAAATGAAATAGTAAAATCCAAGTTCTTTTATTTTTATTAATAAGATGGAAATTTTAAAATTATGTTATCAGATTGCATTGTAATGCCATTCGTAATTTCTAGTCTTAATTATATATATAACTATTAAACCTATATCATTTTATAAGGTCCTTATCCACACGTGCTTGTGCACGTATACGTATAATTGTTTATACACAGGCAGTCATGGCAGAAGATGAGAAACATAAGAAATACAATAATAACGAGAACTGTAATAAAATAAACCAAAAAAAGTCTTATTAACAGAGTCTTATAAAGTCTAGGCATGTCTTAGACGCGTACAACTGACGTCACCCCACAGAGCTTTCAAAGACGCCCATATTAAAATTTCCTTGAGAATAATCCGAACACAACACAATATCAAAATTTAATATCATTTTAATCTTAATTCTCCTTATTAATGTTACCGAGGAGGGTATCCTTACAGGTAAAGAAAAATAAGCTTTATATTAAATAGATAGGGTTCGTTTTTGTTTGCTTATTTATTTGTCGGAAAATATGTAGGATGAAGAAAATCCTCTCAATGCAGGTAAGTTCAAAGATACCTTCTTTTGAGAGTGAATTATAATTAGGTCGTATTTTGTATAAATTCGGGAAAGCTTTATTAAAACAGATGGACGGTTTTTAAATAAATTATTAACTTCGTATTTCGTATGACGTTAAATAATAAGAATAAATAAATCTGTTTATGTTGAATATGCAAATTCGCGAGAATAAGCATTTTGTAATATTACAATGCAATACCTATGTTTTTTTTATAGCGACCGAAGTTTCAATTGCAAGAGTAGTATTTTTTATACGGCCTTTGTCTTATGTCTAGGCCTTATGTTATGTCTGAATGCTGTATGATTCATGTCCTGCATTACGGTTCAATCAGTTTTTCGCATCAGAAAGAAGATATAAAGTATTTCTTTAGCATTCTGTTTTTCGTGCAAAATACAAAAAAATCTGAACTCCACACAGCGCTCTAGCGTCCCGTGTCATTGTTACTTTTTAATTAAAACGCAAAAACGGACTGATGGATCACGTCCGAAGTAATTAATGGGTTTTGTTTGCTGAACTTGTTCACCACTCTATCCCGATAGGAGTGTGTGAAGATGTGACAATGTGCCTTTATTTCAAACCTTTTTTTAAGCGAAACGGCCGAAAATCATTGTTTATTATCTTTCAAGAGTCGAATCGAGCGAAAATTATCATTGTGTTTAAAATTAATCTTTTATATTGCTACATTGAACTTAATCTTCTTATTATCTATAAATTAAAATTCAAATTAATTTATTTGCCAAATAACATGCACTTATACACTTGCAAGTAGCAAGATGTAACGAATTTGAGAATCGTGTTCTTTTTCAATTGACCGTATTGACCGCCAATACAGTTACAAATCCAAAATGTTATGTTCCACATCCTTTCATTGTTAAAAGATTATTTCTTTAAGAATTATTAACATTGTTTAATTTTAGAAATCATAAGTCTTGAATAATTAAAACAACGCTACTGTTAACAGGTTTAATTACAACGTGTATTATGAAAAGCGAAACAAAGGCAATGACAAAAGTGAAATCATTCGTAATCGCGGGGAAAACTTTATTTTGACGAGGTGTTTACGGTAATGACACTGTATTTAGCACTATTGAATGGTTTGAGAATGTTTGTAGCAACAGTTTATCTGCTGCAGTGATGAAATAAAAATATGTTTACCAGTAGAATTATAGTTGTTAATTGTTATCCATTATATTCTTTGATTAGATAGAAGATAGGTATTATAAACAGAGGTTCTATAGCGACACAGAAGAACTCGTTAATAAAATTGATTGGATTAATCCTTGAATGAAATTTATCATAGCAGGAAATAGCATTTAAGAAAACCTAAGAATATTTATCGGATACATCAGCTCCAGCATACAATTTACAGAAAAATATTGCAAATATCTGGACAAAATTACAATAAAAAACCATTCTTCCGAACAGTCCAAATACACCCACCGTACGCGAAGTGTCAACCGCGGAGTGGTAACACAAAAGCTGTTCGATGAGGGGTAGGTAATGAAAAACATAGCCGATTACCCCTCCCGACGCTTGGGAGCAAAGTTGGGCTTTCAATCAACATGACAACATATACCACAGAGAGATAATGTAGAGCGTTGAATGCTAAGGACTTGTTAAATCAGTATGTACTGTGTCTATGTCAGACAAAAGACATAAATATTATTTTAAGAGCCGATTTTTCAATGCTTGGTTAAAACTTATCCGTCCAATAAAGTATTACACGATAATATTAAAATGTCACGTAAACTGTCAATTATACGTGCAATTGGAATGCGTTTTTAAAATAGTTTGTGCCGTACGGGTATGAAAAAAAATTGTTGTCCTACTCGATATGCATTCACGAGAATTGGTCAAGTTGGAGGAGTTGAACTACCAAACGATAATTTTATATAATAAAAGATTTATATGAATTTACAATATTTTAAAGTGCACTGAAGCCTTTGGAAACTCATCAGTCATCACTAATGCTTGTCCATCCCACTCTACATTTAATATTTTCCAAAAAACTTTATATACTTTCAATTCTGTTTCATGTGAGCAACGGCGCAGTTAAGTAGTAATTTTAACGCCTTTTTAAAATTAGTAAATCTTACATTAAATGTAAACGTATAGGTACATTATCTTTTAAGAATATTAATATCAATCCATCTAATGATAAGTAGCGCCGCATGCACTTACCAATAACTCGAAATCTCTAAGGAAATAAATTAATGCTTTTAATATCGCCAACAAAAATCAGCGGGACATCTTGTAGGAACAATGAATGTGGTACAACACTAGTCAATGCGGCAATAGGGTGCACTAACAATAGTGATGTGCCAGCCGGCGCCCGCGCATTCGCAGCGATTGTGTCATCTTGATACTTTTATAATACCCTTGGTGAATTATTACCAAGTATAGATATAGTATTTGCGAAAGCATATACTATATCTAGTGCTTATTTCAATGAAAGTAAGGTAAAATTAAAAAAACCGTATACTTAAATTTTAACTATAATAAATGTGAACAATCTTGACATTAGGTATACACTGACAATAATGTTATTATGCGACTTCAGAATTTAAGCTCAATCCTACTTTTAAGGTATAAATTACCTTCACCTACTGGCAGGTATTAGGTACTACCTTTTACCTACCTTATCTTTTAAAATAACATACCTAAGGATTAAAATCAATTCTATAATAACATTCTCAATTAATATATATTAACAAGTATCATTTCCGCCAATCCACCTACACGCTAAATACAATATTATAAACTGACCGACAAGTTTGCGGTCAATAAAGCCGAAAGTGCGGAATAAGAAGACATTCCCACGATATAAATCTTGTGTTAAAAGTGCTTTAAATTTTATGTTTTGGTGTCCTTCACAAAGGTCCTTTGTGCTTTTGTCTTGAGGTCCAAACATAGTTTCAGTTTGGGGTCAACTCTTGTGGGTGAGTCGGATTAATTTGATCGATGTTACGTGGGAAGAATAGTTAAGTAGTAGTATTTAAAAGGTATATTAGAAAGCAGGATCACATCTGCCATTTTAAAGACATGGAGCTACTTAAAATCTGCGCGGAACTTGCAGTCTTGTTCTTGTATATTATGTTGAGCAGTGGCGTGCATACAGATAAAAAGACACTGCCTATTGTTGAATAGCATTTTTCACCACTGTAACAAGGTATTTCTTAATCTATGACTCTACACTGTTCTTTGAGTGAAGAATATGAATGCCGTAAGTTATATTAGATGAATCAAATGGATTTTTTATACGTAGATACATATGGTCCGGGAGCCAGCAGCAGATTTTATGACCAAGTTCCTCTCAAGAGATAATTCGTCAGACGCATGAGAGTATAGTATTATAAAGCCTCGTGAACGTCAGCTGGAGCTCGGTTGGGGGGAAGAGCGGTTGTAGCCTCCCGTATCAGCTGACGGTTTTTCCACCAAGATACAGCCAGCTGACATATATATTTATCCACAGTTACATATAAGCTATCATCAGGTAAATTTTTGTTTGAGAGGAAATAACGGAAAATAAATTTTTCTTTAAATTTAACTTTCATGTTCAAGACACCAGCTGACGTATAATACACCATGTTGTAACCAGCTGACTATTTTTTTTCGTTGAGATATTGGGTTAGCTACAATTTGACAAATTTTTAGCTGAGAGGAAATGAATGAATGAATGTATTTTTTTTCCTATGTGCGTGGGAGGCTACAACCGCTCACCCCCCCAACCGAGCGCCAGCTGACGTTCACGAGGCTTTATAATACTATACTCTCATGCGTCTGACGAATTATCTCTTGAGAGGAAATAGTTAACCAAATTTGCACCTGGCTCCCTAACCAATATATATCATAGTCCTGATAGCAACCTCTATGCTCACTATTATTCAAGTACCTACATCAATTAACAAATATATGGCATTTTTATTTTGTTTATTATTATATTTTTATTTAATAAACATGAAAATAGTGAAAATACGCATTGCGTTATTATTACTAAATCTTCTTATATATAAAAATGAATCGCAAAATGTGTTGGTAAGCGCATAACTCGAGAACGGCTGAACCGATTTCGATAATTCTTTTTTTATTATATTCCTTGAAGTACGAGGATGGTTCTTATGTAGAGAAAACGTAAACATGTACCACGGGCGAAGCCGGGGCGGACCGCTAGTACATAATATATACGTATTATGCTAAAGAGGGGATATCATCAATATGTAAACATTATACGTAACGCATTTATTTATTTTTTTCAAAAATCTCTTTAGTCTATTCATACCTAGTGACCCGCAACAGACCTCAACGAGACCCAGGTGGTTGTCATTCTAATATTAATATTTAATAATCAAATCCTGCCACGTGGCGGCGGTCCGCTCTACTGGGTTGAGACATTAGCTCAAATAAATAAACTCAAACTCAAACTCAAACTCAAACATTTATTTATTCAATTAGACTTCTTAAAGAAGCACTTTTGAAACGTCATTACATATTTTAAAATTTACCACCGATTCGGAAAGCAGTATCTACGGAGAAGAACCGGCAAGAAACTCCATAGTTGCTCTTTTAAATCATGTCAGTTTTACAATTTTACAAAATACATATGTAACAACATATAAGTATTGTAATAACATGCCAAAGAACTGTCCTGTGGTTTTTACGCGACAACCCTCCATGGGTTTTTATCGTCCATATATTCCTGAATACTGTAGTACGCTCTCTGAACTAGTACATTTTTTATATAAGTTTTAAATTTAGAACTACTAAACTCTTTAATATTATGAGGAATTCTATTGTAAAAGCGTATACCTTGACCCATAAATGAATTTTTAACTTTAGCTAATCGGAAAAATGGCATTTCAATTCTATTTCTGTTCCTTGTGCCATAACAGTGTCTATCTCCTACTCTTGTGTGTAAGTCGGCGTTTTTGTGTACATGCAAAATATTATTAAATATATACTGTGATGGTACAGTAAGGATACCAGTATTCTTAAAGAGATCTCTTAGTGAGTCCCGAGCACGTAAATTATATATAGAACGAATGGCTCTTTTCTGTAAGATAAATATAGTTTCTATATCTGCTGCCCTGCCCCATAGTAGAATTCCATAGGACATAATACTATGAAAGTAGCTGAAATAAACCAATCTAGCTGTATCTTCATCGGTGAGATGCCTTACCTTTCGGACTGCATATGCTGCTGAACTGAGCTTACCTGCAGCGGTGTTGACATGGGCTCCCCACTGTAGTTTCTCGTCCAATGTTAACCCAAGAAATACAGTCGATTCTGTAGGGTGTAATACCTCCCCGTTCAAGGTAATATTTCTGCTTAACTTTTTAACGTTTGGTAGTAAAAATTCAACACAAGTTGTTTTTTTGGCATTTAATAATAAATTATTAGCAGTAAACCAGTCGGATATGTGTAAAAGAGCACTGTTCACTTCGTCAACATTTGGGTCATGCCTATCCACATTAAATATTAATGAGGTATCATCTGCAAACAGAACTATTTCACACCTATCCTGTAAATAATAAGGTAGATCATTGATATATACCAAGAACAAGAAGGGTCCTAAAATAGATCCCTGTGGAACACCAATGTTAATTGACGCACCGCTAGAACGTTCTCCATTAACAACTACAGTTTGTATCCTATCATGCAGGTATGAGGCTATGAGGTTCTGAGCTTGTCCTTTAATCCCATAGTGATTAAGTTTACGCAATAAGGTACAATGTTCAACGCAGTCAAATGCCTTGGAGAGGTCACAAAATATCCCCAAAGCATTTTTTGAGTTTTCCCATGCCTTATATATATGTGTTAGTAGTGCAACTCCAGCATCTGTGGTTGAGCGCCCCTTTGTGAAACCAAACTGTTTGGTGTGCAGCAAATTATTAGATGCAAAGTGACTAGTCAATTGGTTTAATATTAACTTTTCGAATACCTTACTTAATGTTGGTAAAATCGAGATAGGTCTATAGTTGTTACAGTCTTCTTGATCGCCTTTCTTAAATAGAGGTATAACTTTACTAAGCTTTAATAAATTAGGAAATGTACCATAGTCACAACACTTATTAAATATAAAAGCTAAATTGTTCGCAATATTTTCTATTATATTATTAACTAAATTTACGGACATTCCCCAAAGATCACAAGTATTTTTTAAATTTAGTGTCTTAAAGGCTGTAACAATATCATTAGCAGTTACGTGTCGCAATTCAAATAATGTGCTGCACCCCGCAACATGGTCCCTCAAAAAGGTCTCTGCAAGTGCTGAAGACGAATTTAAATTATTAGTAATGCTAGCAGGGACACTACTAAAGAAATCTTCAAATGCAAGCGCAACATCAGCATTTTTGTCAATAACCATGCCATTATTAACAAGTTTTATGGTATTACTTGATTTGCTTTTACCCATTTCACCATTAATAATAGACCAAACTGTTTTAACTTTATTATCGGAGTCGCGTATTTTATCTCTGATATACAAACGCTTCGCAGTAAAACAAACGATTTTAAAAGTTTTTGAGTAATTTCTAACATAACTAAGAAACGATGGGTCTTTATTATATTGCTTCATACCATATAACTCATAAAGAACGATCCTACACCTATGTATGCTAGGTGTCGCCCATTTACTAAATGGTAAATCCTTGGTAATATTTAAAGATTTAACTTTAAATATTTTTTCAAATTCATTATGCACTAAATTAAAAAGATTTTTAAACATTTCACAAGGATTATTATGACAGGATTGATCATTCAGTACGGGCAGGCTTTTATTAATATTATCTCTAAATTTATTAATGCCTTTTTTAGTTATAGGCCTAACATTAATTCTTTTAAATTCAGGTAAACAATCCCATTCAAAAACTACTTTCTGGCCACAGTGATCCGAAGTGAGTGTATTGAGAATATTTTTCTCTAAACAGTTGCAGTCGCAGTATATATTATCAATACAGGTTGCAGAAGTAGGTGTGATTCGTGTGGGTTCATTAAAAAGTTTATACAGATTAAATGACTGAAACAAATTTACAATTCGTGTTGCCGTTTGTGTTTGTAAAAGTATATCAATATTAAAATCAAATATATTTTACTGCTAAAATAAAATTATTATACATATTGTCATTGTTACTAACTTTCTGCCTGCAGGTAATAAATAATCCACTACTTTATTGCTTTGTTTTTTTATAAATCTCTGCCTGTATTTATTTAAAATATTATCCTGTAAAATTTGAACAGCATGGCGGTTTAGCCGTAAAAAAGTAAAGTAGCGTATGCTGAAAAACTCCAATTGACAGACTCTATTAAAGTAGACATAGTAACTCAATGAGAATGAATAGCCTTTTTTATGACTCTTTTATTTTGACTGATATCTACTCTATACGAGAGACGAATTATAATAACATCACATGATAAAGATAAATATATTAAATTAATACACAGTAGTACTGGTCAATGGATATTGGACAATCTACAAAAATAAGGAAAAAAATTACTTGCATTAAAATAAAAATGTTTTCGCATATTCGGACACGAATAAAGTGCGTCACACACGGTGAAGATATTTTACTTTTTTTTCCCGAAATTTTGTGGGTCATTTGTAACAGGATGGCGGTTCTACAGGGGTCTTAGTACGCAATGACAAAAAGAAAAATGATGGTCAGAACGCTGATACCGGATACGTTAAGATACTGTAATATAAAATATTACAGTATCTTAAGATAAAATATTATAGTATCTTCACCGTGTGTGACGGACTTAATATGTTGAAATTATATTGAAAGGCGCACAAATTTGTGAAAAAATAAAAAAAAATAACAAGCAAAAGAAGAATCATTTGGAGGTGCTGGGATTTGAACCCAGGACTTTCAGCATGCGAAGCAGACACTCTACCACTGAGTTACACCCCCGATGGGAAAGGGCTCGTAATAAAGGTCCATAATATCTCTTATTCTCAATACTAAACATAAAATAGTCTTGTCTTCGTGCACATTAAAAATGGGTGATGTCCACTTTAGTTTTCTGAAATTATCTGTGTATTATTCCCCTTTTATCCTATCTTTGTTGAACTATAGAAAAAAAATCCGAATTTTCGAATTTTGCACTGAAACATTCTGTAATATGAAGAAATACAATGCAAGTCTGCTATGCTTCTAAAATTAGGTAGTTAATAGATGCAACAACTCTTAAATCAATTAATTTTTAGTTACTTTAATCTTCTCATAAAATTGCTATTTTCGATGTCGGTTAAAATAGTTGATCAATACTGAATATGCATGTGAATCAAATGAATAATTCAAAAAGTCAGACTCCACCCGTTACAATTAAAGAGGGGCAAACAAAAATCAATTAGCGGTACTATTGAAATATACAAGCTAGTAGTTTTGTCGCGACTTTGTCTGGTTTTTATGTTTGAGAAATATTCGAGTCATATTCGATGTGATACAGAAGATTCGTTGTGAGAAATGGATGAAACTTCTTTTTATTCAAAGATTTTAGTAATTTTTCTTTTAATTAACGAATTAATTTGTACGGAAATAAAACAAGATTTTTTTATTTTTCAGATTTTCTTTTATTCCCTTTCAAAACGTCCCTTACCAAGTATTTTAATACAGAACAATAATTCATCTAAATAACTTTCAAGGAAATGCTTAAAAAACGATATGAGACGAATATTCCCCTACCACGTATAATACACCGCAATCATATTCAACTAGAGGAAACTAAAACTGAGGGAACACACCAACATACCACTGCATGATTTTCCACTTAACTCCAATGAACAATTTATCACCACGATATACATTACTCTTTAGTCTTTATGTATAGTACTATTAAACAACACACTAACAAAAGCAGCAATGCACGACAAAATGACAATAGTATCAACAGATTGCCCGGAATTCCGCAAAATAGTGGAACAGTAAAAAAATTGATATTTTATTGCGTCCTGGGTCCACTTTTCTGCAATATTTTATTCTCTTTTCGTCGTTTCCCATTGCTAGTTACATATTTATATTTGCGAGTGATATTTTTTTGTCACGGCTATTTCGACTTTATCGACGTAGCTTAGGGTTTTTAAGGTATATTTTTCGTTTGTTCGTAAGTTTGTGTGTGTGGTACATGTCGTCACACGCACGGCTGGGTTGTATATCATCTTCTTTGAACAAATGGCCCTCTGTGTCTTTGGTTACAGCGTAATCTAGTGAGGAATAAACAACGAGGTTGGGCGAATCGTGAATCTCAAATTTTGAATACGATTTCCGCGACTACTCTTTAGAAAAATCTTATTGAAAAAGACAGTTCTTTACTCAAGTATAAGAAGAAACTGTATTAATTACTCAGGCAGTAATTAAATTCTTATCTAATCATATTTTGTCATTCTAGTTAGGTACTTTATGTTTACCTAACCAAATCTTACTAATCTTTTAAAATTAGATTATTATAAAATTAAAGAACAAAATCTACCGAAAGCTATTGTACATATAACATATATCCAATCTATCCAATTATCATGTCATAAAATATGTCCAAGCAACACTTCAACAATACAGACACACTGAAATCATTATACATTTCAATATCATGTATTCTTTCTAACAAGAAAATGGAAAATCTTTCATAAAGCATATTAGCATTTTAAAATAGAATTCCTAGACTTGGTACCTTTGATACGGTGCACGGATTTCGTTTTGGATATAATAAAGATTGCAATCAGAACATGAAATATCCGTTATATTCAAATTCTTTCTATAAAAAAGCTGAAAGTTTAATCAAAATAAGTACAGTCGGAAATTAGCAACAATGTGATTCAATCTGAAAAATAAAATTTACACACAAATTCGTTATGATTAAAGTACTAAAATAGTACGTACCTATAGAGTTTTTGGGTCTCTACATAATCAGCATTTACCTCGTAACATTTTGATAACTAATAAATAATAATAACCTTAAATATAAAGGACACTCTATTCGTATATTACCTACCTCAAAATGTATTGTATAAT
>CAJQZN010042775.1:8039-38034 GCA_907164685.1 Colias eurytheme
TTAACTGCGTTATGGAGCTTGGTAATTATAATTTTAATCATAAGGTATCCATTGAACATTTAGGAAGTAAATAAAGGGTACAGGAATTAGAGTTCGTTGTCTTAGGTGTAGAAAAAAAGAATTAAATCATATATTTTCTTAACGATGTATATCTTTTCATAACGTTAAATCTGAAGCGTAGCGAAGCGAAGGCGAATGGTTAAAGATATTACGTTTTGTTACAAAGTCATTAAAACAAGTCTGTTCTGAGTTTATAATTATTGCGAATACGTAGAAATATGTAAAAAATGCAAGCATTATGCATATTTATAAATATTTTCCATAGCGTTTATATTGTAATAATATACCTATGAATAAAGTGCAATAATTACGTACACCGATAATTTCACGAATAATTTAAATACATTAAACTATGGGAATGCGATAAAAAGAATAGATATTAAAAAACTATGACGAATTATCTTATAACTTTGCAACCATATAAGTTACTTACTATATTATTTTTCAAGCGAAACTTCTATTGGCGCATTGAGGGTAAAATTTCAAGGTCACGTCATGGCAATACCGTCACGTCATGGAGTAAGGCACGTGTGCTCGGCACTTTGTTCAAAGATAAACACAGCAAATGTGTATTAAGTTCATATATCCAATACATGGATGAAATCTTAATATTATGATAATCATGGACGTATAAAAAAAGACGGACGGTATATCGCCTAAATATTGAGTGAAGCCTAGTAATGGCGGCGAAACATCCATGCGTGTGTGCCATGTTGCCATGGCAACAGCTGTGTTGATGACAATGGCGGCTGTATTTTTTTCTATAAATTTTGCCGTAATAATTTTGTCATTAAAACATAAAAGAAATAACTTGCTTCCCTGTGGAATGTAATCCCTTGTGTTTTGTTATTTAAAATTGTACTGTTGCGACACCATTTAACCACGCAAGACGGCATTTTAAATATTTTTTGTGAAACAGTGACGCAGTTAATCAGTCGGTAGTTCACGACGTAATGGCGGCCGACTAGCTTACTATGGTGAGAGTGTGTGCGTGTTTATTGTCTTTACGCGATCGCTAGCTTACTATGGTGGCTTCACGTTGTTTGTTCGTAATACGGCGTCCGTCTTTTTTTATACGTCCATGATGATAATATTAAGATTTCATCCATGTATTGGATACAAATATTATCTATTTCATAAACATCCACCTAATATAAACATCAAATCAATCGTAAAATCAAATCCGAGAGAAGCTAAAAGTATTAATTACAGCCAATATCCATTACCTATTGGAACAAAATGTAATTTGTAAATACAATTTCGCCTCACCTGTGGATCAAGTCGATAGCTACGAGATATGTATTACGAACAATTTTTAATCAAAAATTCGTTTGTGAATCGAAAATCGAAATACAAATTGGTTCTCTTCAGTTCGACGATTAGTTTTCAATTTTACAATTTATGACAATAATTTTTTGAATGGTATGTTACGGTAATTAAATTTAGCAAGTAAATTGTTTTTAGACAATTTAAAACAATTGTTCGAAATATACATTTTATTTTGTCGGTAAAAGTCAGAACGTCAACTAGTTAAATGTAACACAATAATAATTATAAGTACCAAGTCTGAATCAATCAAACTTTAGTTTGATAACTAAAATTATAATTTAGTTCCCATTAGTTACCAAAGGAAATCTGTTTCTTAAAATATGCTCTGTAATTACAATTATTATTTTGTTGTGAAACAACAAAAATAAGTGACCTATAAATCTTATCAGGCATTTATCTGCTATCTTCTTATATCTGCATATAATATTTCAGGCAAACCGGTTTTTTTTCGTTTACCCGCGAATATGCAGCTAATATCTTCACAATACAATCCATATTATCACAACATCATCATCATCCCTACATAGTATAAAACAAAGTCGCTTTCTCTGTCCCTATGTCCCTTTGTACGCTTAAATCTTTGAAACTACGCAACGGATTTTGATGTGATTTTTTTTAATAGATAGAGTGATTCAAGAGAAAGGTTTTAATATATAATTTATTAGGTTTAAAACAAAGCAGGCGAAGCCGCGGGCGGTAAGCTAGTCATCACTACATAGTATAAAACAAAGTCGCTTTCTCTGTCCCTATGCCCCTTTGTACGCTTAAATCTTCGAAACTACGCAACGGATTTTGATGCGGTTTTTTTTAATAAATAGAGTGTTCAAGAGGAAGGTTTATATTATGTATAATAACATACATTAAATAGTGGAGAAGTACTGCTATTTTTGAGGTTTCTAATGTGATGTCGTAAAAAATTACATGTTTTCCGCTTACATTGCAAACGCAGGCTGAACCCTACGAGTTTTATCAAAATAATGTACTAAGTATTATACACATTGAAAAGGTCTACAGAAAAGTCCGTGATGGTATATGTCTATCTCTTATGGATAACCCACAATAACTTTTTTTTGTCATTTACTTTTTACGACAAATAATGGCTAATTTTCAAAGCGATTTTAACCAATACCTACAGCATTAATTCTTAACCAATTAAATACCTTGAATACATTGTTCATTAATTAATATAGATCTACATGGCCCTATACACCGTATGATTTAAGTGAATATTTTCGAAGATATTACAGATTTAAAAATTGCGGGACGTAGCGTTTGCGGCGGTACCGGCCGGCCGCCCGGCTATATATTATTTACCCGTGCGAAGCCGGAGCGGGCCGCTATGTTTTTATATACAACGTTCACAGTTTTTCTGTAGTATATTTAGTATCAGCATTGCACCCGTGCGAAGCCGGGGCGGGTCGCTAGTTATGTTATAAAACAAACGTCGTCCGCTGCGTTTGTCTGTTCGCGATAAACTCAAATAATTTGGAAAATCCAAAAGTGCACGCCTCATAATTTTTTTTTTAATAAATATTTATTAATTATTATTTTTGTTTATTTAATAACAATTAAACCACATCGAATCAGACCCTGAAAAATGAAAGGGTTCTATTCCTGAGCATACTCAAGCGTAAGAGAAAAAAAAAGACTCGATTAGTAAAGTATTTCGGTCGCTATCGTGTTAACAAGAAAAAGGATCCGCACATACAGACACACGGACGTCCAAGACAGAACTTTTTTAAACTGTTTTTTAACTAGTTTAAATAACAAAAATGACATCAAAAATATCATGAACGTTAAAAATAGTGTTTTTTCTTAATATGTGTGTGTATGTATTATCTTACAAGTGCAATGTATGATACATAAAGACATTTTAAGTTTGAAAAATCAGATGTTTTGCGCGAAGTGACAGTAGTAGGTACCCACCTCAACGCTTCGCTTATGAGGCGTGCAAAACTACTACACCGATTTTCATTGTGATAACACCAATAGATAGTGTGTGTTCTTGAGGTAGGTTTAGCTGCTTACATAATATAATACAATGATAGTATACAAATGAATTGTTAAGTTC
Organism: Colias eurytheme; assembly: GCA_907164685.1. NCBI lineage: Eukaryota > Metazoa > Arthropoda > Insecta > Lepidoptera > Pieridae > Colias > Colias eurytheme. The sequence continues at coordinate 11,500 of CAJQZN010042775.1, forward strand.
ATACAACGCGGACGAAGCCACGGGCGGAAAACTAGATACAGATATAGAGTTATAATAATACAATAATATTTCTAAATTATATCAAGTTCGTGACTTGTGCGTGAAAGTAACTTCCATTGAATAGTACAAACGTTTTTATAATATCAAAATATTACGCCCTTGACAATAATCTTGTTGCATTAATCAGACGCTTTGCAATGCAGACTGCAATCTACGGAAATCATCTGGGGACCTGTTAGGTATTTGCATTTGTATTGTAAAAACTTCATTTGGGATAGATTATACTAAATTTAAACATATTTGTATCTATTTGACAATATTTAAAACTTTCGTAGATACTCAATTACCTAGTGAGTTCAAAAAAAAAACTTGAAATGTCGAAAATATCAATAATAAAGAAGGTTATTTTTAAGACAAAATACCTGAAATATTCAAATTCAAGTTAACTATTAACTACAGTTATATACCTAATAATTATTTTAAAAAAATCGCACACGTAGGTACACGTACGTGCAAATGCAAAGTATTCAGTTTTCAATTTAAAAATATTAACTTCTCCATAACAGCGAAAAGTTTACTTAGGTAATTGTTTTAACTCGTTGACTAGACTATTGCCGCAATTGTAATACTGTGCTATTGCGATGTCCTATGATTGACATTCAGATAAATAAATATTATATTCTATATTTCTTGTTCTGTAGTAAACAAGTTGAATTCCAAAGTCCATTGTTAACAACAACGCTATCGTGTACGTATTTCCGACATTCCATAGTTTTTATCCGTACATCACATCTAAGTTAATATTTACTAGTCTATTACGTATAGAAATAAAAAAAAACTTCCCAGAACTTATTTATTAAAATTGCGTGATATTTAACACAACAAAAAATTAAACAAGTAATTTAAAATCACCCGACACTAAAGTAATTATGTATATTAAAGCTCGGTAATTTTTATATAAAAATACATAATATTATGTATATTATTTACGGTCAAATGACGAGGTAAAATTCAAAATTTTGGATTTCCAAAAAACTTCGAAATTCATTAAAAAACATTAAACTGGTAAGCCTGATTGATTACTATCATTATTCACAAAGATATAATATTTCATAATTAGGTAATTTAGCTTTTAACACAATTATTACCTATTAATTAAACACCCCTATTTACGTAGTTATAATGCGTCCATATAGAGTAATATTCTCATAATATTGAGCGTAATGGGAAGGAAGGCAATGAATGCGTATTTATTAACCAGTTTAATGGCTTCGAGAAATTTATCGAGCACTCTGTCCTGGAAAACTGCAATGCATTCCATCAATATAAGTAATATTATGTTTATTTTCTTCTAAATATAATGGTAGTTATTTGGAACGACTTATAATGTTCATACATTTATTTTGCACAACTTGGCCCAGTTATACCTATTCAATAATAATATAATATCTTAATATTTTGTAGAAAGTTATACTTATTGCGTATTGTAGAGCAAACTATATTTAAAATAAATTATAGCAAAATCTGTTCATAAAGGTTTGTAACAGTTCTAAAGGTGTAATTGTGATAAAAACAAAATCTAACCATTTACGGTTTTAAAGTTCTGCTTTTCATCAACAGTACATCGATAATATGTTTCCTTAAAATATACGTTTGAATAAGATATACTCGAATTATAACAAACAATAATTTAGCCCATTTTCAGTGCAACCCAATGATCTCTATAAAAATAACCCACCAAATACAATACTAATGCATTGGAATACTAAATATAGAATGATTTCCAAAACAACGCCCAAGCTATCAACTTCAGCCAATCTTATAGTTGGAACCATTCACAGTATAATGAAGTGAACTTCAGCAGCGCAGCCTTTACTAAATTAATTTCCTATAAGCTTAAGTATCGTCAAAATAACTTTGGAAGTTAGCGACATGTTTTAATTAAAAGTATAAGGCAGTTGGGCGGGCGGAAGTATACTGTATTGTTCTGATAAATTGATTTTCTTCCCGTGTTTAATGCGTTTTAACCCGTTGATAACTTGTTGATAACTAGTTCAATTCACGACTTTGTTCGCTTTCAGGAAATTATATTGGGGTACTACACTGAACAAAAATTGGTCAGGGAACTATAATTACTAAATTTTGCTTCAAAATAAGCTTCTTATAAAAATGCGACTAAGTGGCACCTAAACTAAAATTATAAAAATATGAGTAAATAGGTAATCATCTCTTCGGTTTATCACATATTAAGGGCGCTTGTGCACTACAAGGAATTTTACTGTCCGGCATTCCGATTTTTTACGGTCCGGTATAGCACGCCATTAATCTAAATGCTAGCTTGTCCACTATACGTAATTTTACTGTCCGACATTTCACTTTTCCCTATTCCGGATGGTTTTTTGTGTCTACGAGACGCTGTACATATAATTGTTTTCGAATGCCCACTTGCTTGGATTTTACTCTTTTTACAGCATATGCCAATTGAAAGCAAGCTCTTGTTTTACTTCCTTTTAGCTGGCAATGTGATTTGAAAAGTCGGTATTGTTATTTTTATATACATTGACCTATAATAATTATTATCTAAGTAAGTGTTGGTAAGTTAAAGTTCAAGTGGGAATAGCTTTAGCTCCTCGTCACCGATTAAAATAAATAAGTGAAACACACATTTTAAATCTCTTACGGAACTTTACTTTTTATAGAATAATATATCTTACGAAGTAATATAATATATTTTCATCTTCTATATTTTTTACTCGTTTCTTGTAAAATGCAAAAAAAATATGATAGCATTCTACCGCCAAACTTCCTTGAACTGTACCGCACTGATCCGAGTTAAGACGGACAGGTGCACAAGCCAATTCATCGGATTTTTCATGCCAAACCGGACCGTAAAAAATCGGAATGCCGGACAGTAAAATTCCTTGTAGTGCACAAGCGCCCTAAGTCAAACACGTTTATAATGCCATAATATTTTATTTGTGAATGGAAAAAAACACCTTAAAAATAAAACGCAATTTAGGCTACTGCTATTTATCATCTTCAAGCTTACATGTAGGTAGCTTCAAGCGTACACTACTTAATACCTAACATCTAACAATTTGTTGTTTCTTTTGTAAAAATCATAAACAATATTGAACGTCGCAAATAGAATACAAGCAATAAATGTATTAAATTATGCCGACAAAATATGTAAATATTTTTATTTGTACGATACTTAAACATTTTCCGGTCGCAGGAGGATTGACGAGGGCCAAATTGAATATTATGCTCAAATTGAACTGCCCTTGCGACGACACCTGTCACCAACTATTTTTTCATTTCGATTAATATTTATTATAATATCTTTACTTTCTCAACTTTTTATTTTCCTTTTTTTAACTAAATCTTCTACTACAAAATCAATAAAATATAATATGTATAAGAATATTCTGTAGATGATACACTGTTCATTAATACAGAGAATTTCAAGTAAACCTTTACAAATCGATACTTAATATTATAAAGCTGAAGATTTTGTTTGTTTGTTTGAACGCCTAATCTTAGGAACTACTGGTCTGATTTGAAAAATCCTTTCGGTGTTAGATAGCCTGTTTATCGAGGAAGGCATAGGCTAATATACCATCACGCTAAGACCAACAGCGGACCAGTGCGGGTAAAACTGGTTGACACAGCTAGTTCATTAGATACAAATATTTTGAACATAAGACGGCCTTATTGTTGCAGAAATTGCAGCAATCTCTGCAGGCAACCTGTTAGGAAAGGTATTATGATATCTATAAAAGAAATAAGTGCGTCTTTTTACTGCCTTCCCGTTCTTTCAACAAATAAATGTTTATGCATTGTAACTTTCTCGTTTTACATCAAACAAGCGACACTCAATTGCTACAAATACAAGTATAAATTATTATTCAAACACAAATAAAAGTCTCTACAAAACTATAATCGACATCTAAATATTCTCAATTTACTCTATTGAAGACTACGGTCTTGAATTTCAATAACTGTAAGCGTCGGTCCTTATATTTTCCTCTGTGACTTTATTTACTCAGCAGTAGTATAGGATTTAAAGCATTGTTTATGGAGTATTCTGTGTCAGCAGCCGTTATTTACTCTGGCACTACCTTATAAGGAAATACGTACAAAGATTGAGAGCGGTACCACAGTATTACCATTATTTCCTACAGTAGTGCGACGAATGTACTTGTGCAGAGAAACGGAGGGGAACTGGCGGGGGTCGGGCGACGCGGGCCGCGTAAAGCAAACACGCTTAGTTTGCTTTACCTAGCGCGAAAGGATGACGCAGTCGTATTTTTTGTGTAATAATTTTATTATACATAGGTACTTACATATTCTATTATGGCGCGCACAAACTGTTCGTTTATGGATGTAAATCTACATTGAAATCCCAGAAGGAAACAATATTTCAGAAAGATTGTATTAATTAAAATCAAAGCTATGTATATATGTTGTCCTCATTATTTTCTAATCAGATTGTACATCCCAATGCGAATGCATTACTAAGTTAAATGTTATAATATACAATTAAAAACATCCAAAAATAAAGTGTCCACGTAAATAATATTTAGCAGTGCAATATCTGTAATTATATATTTATGAACAAATAATTACATCAGATTTAATAATCGCAATTATTTTGAATGTACATATGAATAAAGATTTCATCATAATATTAATAATCACAATTGTTTTATTTCCCATTTGTTGCAACCCTAGCGTATTTTCGTGTGGCAGCGTCATTACCTACGCTGGCGGCGGCATCGCGCGACATCAAAGGCGATTCCTTACTGTAGGAAATAATGGTAATACTGTGGCGGTACTTTGAATTTTACAGCGCTCTGTTGGGTAGTAGGTATGATTATTTATTTTAAAGAGCTTCTGTTTTTGAGGATTTTTAAATATTAAACTTGCTAAGTTTGGTAATATACTTACATACTGTCATTATTCGAATTAATAATGTGTGTTATTCGAATTAATAATTGGTTAAATATTATGTTCGATTATATAATAGTAAATACTAAATACTGTACATAGGTACGTATGTATAAGATCCGTAGATTCAAATTTTTAATTCCAAAATTGATACTGTCTTTCTTGGATTATTGTCTACGTAAAGGCATAAAATTAATGTTTTTAAAATACAGTAAATATAATCCTGCCAAAGTTCGATAAAATAAACACCTCATGAACATCGTAAGACGCTCGAGTCAACGATCGCACGATCCTGCGATTCCCTTTGACAAATCAGTGAATCCCATATGAGCATCCTGGAGCAATGCCACTTCCTTTGTTCTGGCTTGTAGGTATTTGCTGAACATGTAAATATATTATGTTCAAATGTAAAGAAGATATAGAATATAAGTATGTGTTATTTCTTGTGACTAATTTAAATATAGAAAGGCTTGGTTGCTATTACAATCAATGTACGAGTATATAATTGAGATAGTGGGTTAGTGGTCTAATACCTACCTACTAACATCAGATTATTTTTAGATTATTTTGTTTTATAAAAATCATGTTTTCGTGATGCATATTGCAAACGTCTATATGAATGATTCAGAGATTCTTGTTTTCAGATTAATTAAATGAAAATGAGAAATACCTAAATAACATAATTTGTAATTCATGAAACTACAGACAGACAGATTTTTGCTTTTACGACATGCAATTTTGGGTATTTAATCTCCTATGTGTCTTGCTTTACATGTTTTAAGAAGGCTTTGTAATAGTATCGGAAAAGAATACCACTTCCATTAAAATGTAACAAGCTGTTGAAACACAATCACATAAATATGACACTAGAACCGTGATGAAGCCGAGAAAATAAACAGAAGTTGGAGTAAAATAACATTTCTCATACATTTCCTGAGTTTCTTTGCTGTTTTCAATAAAAGTCACTTTAGCGGAATTCTCGTTGTAAATAAAGGTGGAATGGGATCGCCAAGATTGAAGAGGGTCTCATTGTTAGATGCTGCTGAGGCACCATTAATTAATTCTGCATAGCACTTAGCTATTAAGGTACTGTTAATAATAATTGATGTATAAATGTTGCAAATGGCGTCATTTGTTTCAGTGTCTTGAAAGTGGTTGAGGTTCCTGAGTCTATGAAAGTTTACGGGTCAGGATAAGTTTTAGTGCGGATACGTTCATGTTATAGTAATATTATAAAGATGTAGAATCACCCTAAACCAATTTGCCAAGCACGGAGGATTAGACCACTACCGCATTATGAAAATGGCAAAAAGTACCTGTACGAACACGTTAAAAGAAAGGCGTATGTAAAATTCAAATTACTTTTCAATCATTTGCTATAATGGATACCAAAATAATGCCAGCCAAAGTATTTTTTTCGTGTTACAATATTAGGGAATAGAGACATTAAATTATTTCGTGTCGTAAAATTACATTGGTCAAAATCCGAATAGTTGCTGTAAGACCAACGGTGTTGCAAAATAAAACAATATACGATAAACGGTAACATAGGTACTTTAGGAAAACTTACTTAAATAATACTTATTTAAATTATTCTAAAACTGTCATCGGTTTTCGTAGAGTATTTTATGAGCGATTTAAGTTTACTCAGCGTTTTCTATTTATTGCCGTATTTTATCGATATCTGAGCTTTTATGTTTGTTTTTAAATAATCAAACTTATCATATTTTATAACCGAAACGTTATACTGCTTTATTTTAGTTTTATGTCACTCTTAAAATGAGACATGGATTTTACGGCTCAAAATAACTTTGACAGTAGAAAACTTTAACGCAAACAAGTAGGAACCCACACACATATCTAAACTATTTAGTATTTTTTTACTAAAAAACACACTTACAGTATGCTTAAACTCATATTTCAAATTGCAATAAAAAATCTAATGATAATAATCTATCAGTGTGGTAGCCCTACGGCCTTTTTTATTTTCTCCCTCTTCTATCTAATCTGTATCTCTTAGGAAATTATGTCAGGAGTTAACGCTAATAAAGCTATTTGTAATTTAACTTGAAGCTTTGTTAGATGCTTTGTTAGATTCTTTGTTTTGTTAGAGTACCTATTAATGCGACCACTTCATCTTAATTAAGTTTCTCGTATCCAACTTTAAAAATATCAAAATTATCTTTAAAGTTGGATATGAGAAAAATTAGATTATCAAATTATGAACGAATGTATTTTGTAGAGCGGATTTGAAAAATGTTAAAAATACATACTTAGTTTAAAATATACTCGGTGCAAAATTACATCCAAATTTTAACTCGTAAAAGTCAACAATACCTGTGTCAGTACGTTAGTGACACACATAAATTTCACGTTATTGTAGGGTTGACACAAACAAGTTGTAGATATTATAAATAACAATAGTTTCAAAACTTTTTTCTATTAGGTACTGCTTGCTATTTTTCGTAGCCATTTCTTATTGATATTTTTTTCTAAAATGGTTCACAAATTGATAGTATTAGTCATGAGGAAGAATAGATTTGAAATAAATTTATACCGCTCTTTCAAAAATCGACAATATCTACTCTTAAAAACAACTATCACAATAATTACATTTCTTGTTTAAATTATTATCAATATTAAAATTAAAGGCACAAAAATAAATAAAATAAAACAAAAGTTGACAACCCTGTACCACGCCCGCCTGGAATACCAAGGGGAAATTCCTTCGTATATAAACAGTAAGTGGAATGTAGCAAAGGGTGGACCGAGGTGGATCCTTCAATGAAAAATCTAATATCACTCAAGTGAGGTAAAACTGAACAATTGCCGCTCATGAATTTTAAAGAGACAATTTCTTTGCGCCGTCTAAAATTATCCCGCGGCTTATTATTCCACCGCAAATATTTCCGTATAAATTGTTTTATACATTCTTATCTCGTTTATTTTAATATTTATGTGTTGAAGAAAATTATTTTGCGCGTTTTCTAATACTATAGTCGAATTTAGTAGCCATCATTAGCGTAAAAGTATGTTTCTTTCCTTTTCATTCTGATGAAAGGTCATTGACCCTAACGACCCACGTCGTCTTAATATCTTTGCTGTATTCTTCTGATCGATATTCGGAAATCGCAGCCAATTTCCCAATTACAATATTATAAATTATTCGTATAGGAGCTAAATCAACGTTGACAAGAGAGAATTTTAGTATAGTTGGTTCTTTGATATACTGTTTCTCTTCCTATTTCGGTTAGAGTCCGGGCTGTCTGGCATATACTTAGTCTTATCATTTATCACATAAATTTTACTAACTTAGGGTTTCTTTTTAAATTTGGGCGCCTCGAATCCGGCACATCTCAACCTATGTTTGTACATGCAAACCACTAAGCCGACGAGATTGTCAACCCTCCTCACTCCCCCATTGTATAATTACATATATTCAAACGGTTTATTAGATTTTCACGACCCTTTTTGCACAGAGGGCAAAAAAGAGTTGACGATACTTTTTAATTTCGTTATCTATGCTTTATAGGGAAAATATAGCCCCTACACCATCTATCAAGAGTTACTTAAATAAACGCGTATACAAAACTGTACCAATGATAAGAAACCCAATTACTTCTTTTTTTTATTGTACCAGCTTATGTCGAAAACTTTAGAAATTGGGATTCCTCACACACAGACAATTAAACTTTAAGCAAATACTTTTACTACATGTACAATTTAAAATAACAAATAACCCAGTAGATTCATAATCTCTGCTCTTTCGTTAATAACATTTATTTACATGCAATACACAAATTATCTTTTAATTATTCCGCACATTATCACTTACACGTTCACTCGTCCGATTTTAATATTGCACCAATTTAATAATTTATGGATAACATAACGAACCTGTATTAATTAAAATTAATTACACCGTTCAGATCTACGGATAATCTCCCGATGAATTTTCATTTGCACCTTCCAATCTATGACAGATTAACAAAGATGGTTTTAATGAGATTTCGTTTTAATGGTGGGCCACTACCGGCTGCGTTTTGCTCTGGTTTAATTGAAAATCTATACTTATCTATACTATCTATACTATACTATTTACTATAATGTTATAAAGCTGAAGAGTTTGTTTGTTTGAACGCGCTAATCTTAGGAACTACTGGTCCGATTTGAAAAATTCTTTCGGCGTTAGATAGCCCATTTACCGAGGAAGGCTATAGGTGTGGCTATAGGCTATATTATGTCATCACGCCAAGACCAACAGGAGCGGAGCAATGCGGGTAAAACCGCGGGGCACAGCTAGTAATAAATTATCAGTTTTAAATATTGAATGGAGTGTGTTAGGTAAGGCTAAAATAGAAATGACAGGTCCTTAGAGGTAATGTTTTGGTGTAAATATTTTTAGTACACTCGATGTGCCACATAATATGAAATTATATTAGTTAGGTTAGATAATTAAGGAATGATTACTGAGAAATGGTTAAAAATTAACACAGATTTTGTTAAAGTAAGAATTAGATAGTAAAAATAATAAAAAGAATAGGTTGGGTCTGCGAAATATTATTTTAAAGATGATTCAAGGCTGAAGTTGGGGCGGCAAATAAAACAATAGGGCTCAAAGCTTCATCCTATACAAAAAAAAATAAATAAAAAAAACCATCGAATAAAGCCATTTAAAAGGTAGTTTAATTTTGAAATATACAAATAAAGTAACAATTTAGGATATTTTTCTATTTCGATTGTTAGTACCTCTGTTATTAAAAACATTTCCCTCCGGACGTTTGTCTCAATTTTTCTTTTACCTAAAGATATTTCCACGGTAACATCATAAAATTACTTTTTAAGTAAACAGTCTATCATAAAGTACGTTTACTCATAATTGCTTTTTTGATTATTATACACGACTGGACATCTTTTTAGATAAATAATAATCAAGGAGAAGATTGCTTAGCCGTCTGACTTCGGGGCAACGCTTCAAAAGAGCGAAATATATTTTCTGGAAGTCGAGTCAATATTGATAACTATTTTATTCAAAATAAATTGAGTAAGATGAAGCGTATTTTTAATATCGACATTCTTTCATTGAATTTTATAAGTAGCACGATATTGTCACGTCAACGGTGTTTATGTTCATAAGACGTTCAAATAACAATTGCGTATTGGAAAATATTATACCTATTCTTTTATAGCTAGATATTACATTTTAAAGCAATGAAGGACGGTAACACTACCTTTAATCACAAAGTGGTTAATTTGTTAGACATAAATTTAAATCAAAGTTTACACAAAGTTTTCATTTCACTTTCTAGAACGAGTTAAATTAAATCCTTAACCGGGAACCTTCTTTAGACCCTGACACTGACAATATGTAGATAATATGGTTAAACTTTTATATGCCTAAATCTCTCCTTCGGAACATTCGATTCGTAAAATTCTATCCTCCTAACAGGATTGTCTATCCAATATCTAAACACATTACATGACCACTAATCGTCCTGTCTAGAGAAATGTAACAGTATATCGCTTATTACGTTACAGGCAGACCGTGTAATCGGTATAATTCCGTATGACAATATTTACGGAAGCTTTGTGGCCACTCTCACTGATGGCTGCTATAAGTAATGAGCGCTTATTATTTGCTAGAAATTATTCTTTGCTTGTGTGCGTGAGTTTATGATATTGAATTTATGTAGAGGTTATAGGGATGTTCTTGAGTAGTTAGAAATTGTAACTGGATGTCTTTAATGATGGTAGATTTAAAAGGAATTAAAAATTATACCAAGATATGAACTAAATCGTACGTCAAGCGTATTGCGTATTACTTATATCAAATACAAAATCAGCCCATATATTCTGAAATAAAATAAAGAAACAAACTTACCATACCATACTTAATGAATACCACGATCAACAAATCGTTTCTAGATATAGCAATCAAGTAAAATTATATACCTAATAAAACATATTTTTTATGTAACTAAATATAACGAGACATGTGAACGTTTTTCTAGGGACCCCAAACACTTCAAGGAAATAACGATCCTAAGTAAACATTGTGTTTTCTTACCACCATAATTGGATAACTAAATCCTGCGGTCGTTTTGATACTTACAAAAATGCGATAGATTCTAATATAAGACCTATACTAAAACCTATATAATGAAGGCTTTATTCCGGTCGTGCGTCTTATAACGTGTAAATAATAAAATCATGTAGGTATAAAGTTTGTACTAAAAAAATATAAGATAACATTTTCCGGTTCATAAAGTTCTAAAAAGCGTTGTTTAGTTTGAATAAGATAGTATTCGGAAATATTTATTATGAAATATTTAAATTGTAGGGAATGTAATGTTCTATATTATGAAAGTATGCATATTGTAATACATAGATCTTAGAATAAAAGCAGGTTCTTATTGTTGAAGAAGCAATTTGTAATGTGCACGAACATTTTGCTTTACAACGTGAAAAAGGAAATAAAAATAGACATAATTCGCAGATTCTTTTACACAATTTTAAAGGAAATAGCAATTATTTTTTAATTAAATACATTCACCCTGGTGCGTAATTCATTTTCCCAATGTTTTAATCACAAAGATCTACTTACTAAGGTTAAACAAAAATTCAAGGAGCTACATAAGGAAATCCCAAAACCAATTTCTTATAGAAAGGAAAGGTTAAAGGGCAGATCAATCACCTAACGCAAATTATTCAATCACTGATGTATTGACCACCGTAAAGGTAGGCTCAGTCGGCTTGAGACGGATGTGGAAACCCTATGAAAAATAAGGGTGTTTATGGAGTTTATATGTTTTAAAATCTATAGGAATAAATTGCATCTACATATAAGTAATTAATGTATATTTTTGTGAAGTTTTTTACCATGTATACAATGTACATGAGTATGATTTGCATAGAAATCTAAATAACAAGACACATAGAAGTGCTGTAATGTCATAATTCGTATGAAAACCGCTGTCGCCAAAATCAACACATTCAAACCGAAAGCTAAACAGTACACACAAGTAAACTATGCCTTTTATTGGACAGCTTGATTTTAGTGAAAACTAACTTATCTATTAAATTAAGCTTTTGAATATGTATCCTAACGCACGAATTTACGGTTTATTTTAGAATAACATCCCTAAGTATATGAGACTTTTTGGTCCAATACGAACAAACGTGATAATAAGAATGGTCGACTGTGTCATTCATTGTTATTTCGATTACTATGGTGACACTCGTAATACTTGTAAATATTCTATAATTTTAAGGAAAAACGGCATTATTTCTAAAAAAAAATATTTTCCGATGAAATATTATTCCTTTATAAGTATAATTACAACTTGTGGAAGAATATCCGCAATGGGAATTGCTGAAACACACCATGTATTACACTCATACGTCTCCAGAGCAACTGAACAGTGACGAATGCACTGGTGATGTGCAAATCACCTGAGTGGCGACAAGGTCACGCACGCTTACGACTTCTAGTGTCTTGTTATTTAGATTTCTATGATGATTTGTCATGACTTTCAAAAACGAAGTAACGTCCCCAGCGTGTATTAACAATATAATTTCACCTAATTGTATATTAGAATAGTTAGTTTAAAAAAATGAATAGCGAAGCGTACTCGACCCTGTATTTTCAACATTCTAATCAAGACTGAGTAAATAATAACTTCTGTATGTTGATGCGGAACTACCAAAGATTAACCAAAGACTAACAAAAAAATTCCAGCACTGAATATTAGTTTCAAACAAAAGCATTATATCAAGGTCCAAGTGTCTTCAAATCAAGCCTTTATCCAACAGTTCATTTTAATTTAAATTTCCCAAAATTAACCTAAATTAAAACATTGATTCGCACTCCGCTAACCTCCCCGCTTTTGTTCCGAACATAAAGAGAGAATTTTTTATCGTCAAGTCACACCGAAGTACATTAAAACATTTCAGTACAAGGAAAGAATTTTATTACAAAGTTAAATTACATTGCTGTTATTATTCTTCATAATACTCACGGGTTCACTTGATGACACTTCATTTATGTTATCTTATTCCCTTAAGTAACACTATGTAATGTATTTGTTTTTAAATTTACAAACCCTTCTTTTTAATTCGGTCGTTTTAAGTGCGTTATTCTTAGTCCGATCATCTTTTTGTTTGTGGTTTCATTTCAGCTGCGTCATCATCGGATTTTTCAATGAACGTCCCCTTCGCAAGCGAAAAACAAAAGAAAACACAAGTTCACCAAATATTAATATGACAGAGGAAATCCATTACATCAGATAAATATCGAGTGATGAAGCACGTTAAGGAAAAATTGCAAGTCATCATGGAATGAATAGCTGAAGACATAGCTGGAATATAAGAAATATGTGATTTGGAGACGCGGCATTCGTCTACTCATGAATAAACGATTTGTGTCACGCCTGCTTTTCTTGTTTTAGGGGCATCGCCTTGGATATTGCTACGAGTTATGTGCAAATGCATATTCAAACACGTGGTTCTTGTAATACATATTGTATGTAACAAAACGCTGCAAGACGTACAATCGAATGCATACTTTTTGCATTTCAATTTATTGAATCCGTGCATTTTGTTTTTAATTTAATAGCTTTTGTAAAGTTGGTAGTTGATTTTATATAATACAAATTTATAATATTTATTACTATTGATTCGTCAATCAAAATTATAAGAACAGTTAAAAAAATCACATAAATAAATATTGTAATTTTCTATTTATTTTCTTCGTGATGTGAACTTTCCATCTTTCGATTATATTTTTTTTATTGATTCTACTCGCATTTTCTTTGTCTTATTTCTTTAATAATTCTCGATTTTTAGGTTTTTCAACGAAGTACGATGTAAAGGTATGACATTAAAAATAAAGAATATTGTAGCAAAAAATTAGATCCTGAAAACATTTAGATTTTAGAAGTATGTTTGTACAGTGAAATTTCTCGCTCATTCAAATTTCCGCGAATTTCATCACCGGTGCAAAACATACGTTTTAACGTCTTTTTTAACGCATAAATAATATGAATACGCAAAAAGGACAGTGAAATTTTGTAAACATTTTTTTAGACAAACAATTTTCGACGTCTACGAGCTTTGAATATATTATTATACTCAGAGAGAAAGGGCAAAAGACATGTAAATATTTTACAAGGTCGGTCTTTTTGTTTGTTTATCCGCGTATTGTGGATTACGTCATTCACGTAGAATTGGATTATGTATACAGTGATTATCTGGGAATCATAATAACACTGAAAATATGGAGCAATATTTGGGAATTAAACGGAGGTGGTATCTAAGAATTCCGCCCTAGAGTCGCATTTTTATTTGCTCCTTCATTTATTCTTTAGATTTATTATTTGTCATCCTCTTTGAAACATTATAATAAAATCTACTTACCTTTTTCTATGCTCTCTTGTTGAAAGAATGTTTTTTCTTTTAAAGTGAAACTTTTATTACATCGTCTCAAACTTTTTGGTCTGTGTAGCGCATGTCGCGTGTATCGCGGCTGCCGAGTAGGTATACCTACTCGGCAGCCGACCGTCACGCGACATGCGCTACACAAAGCAGTGTTCGGAACCGTTCGAACAGTTTCACTTTTACCGTGGTTTCATAAAACCACACAACATTTTTTTACCAATTAATGCATTATTTAGTCAGTGTAACTGGAACCTGCTAGTATTGAAAGGGACAAATAGTCAATGACTACCTACTCAAAATGTGAAACTTGCCAGAACCAGAACAAGGGTAATTAGTTATCCGAATCAGGCGTGATGTGAACTCTATGGAAGGTGTTAAAAGATATTGCATTGGTGTAAATTGAAATCGAAACAGATTCGGAAAAAATTAAGCAAATGTAAAGCAAAATGTAATGTAATATTGCCAAAATGATGAAAGATAACCACGAAACTTATTGAAAGATTAATTAACAGCAATATTGAAAAGACACTTCATATAATATCACCAGATTAGCAATGATGAAATTGATGATGATTTGAAAGTTATTCGAGACACACAATACAATACAAAGGACAAAATAGCTAAATATTTCACTATTATACTGTAACGGCTAGAACGCTTGGACACTCGGAATCCAACAATAACCTAAACATTTCAAACTGTCTAGAAAAGCAGACGTGCAAAAATTTAATGTAGCTCGTTGCTCAGGTAATTGGATAGAAAACTCAATTTGTGGAATGTGACCACTCGGTTTATCTTTGCGTACTAATATTATAAAGCTTACGAGTTTGTTTGTTTGAACGCGCTAATCTCAGGAACCATGGGTTCGATTTGAAAAATTATTTCACTGTTAGATAGTGTATTTTTATCAAGGAAGGCTTATAGACTATTTATTAGCACGCTTAGACCAATAAGAGGAGCAATGCAGTTAAAACCGCGGGGCACAGCTAGTGCTCATTAAAACTACGGGAAGTTAACCATTCCCCATGATATTTCATACAATTTTGTGCGACTTATTCAAATGAGTGGGAAATTATGAGGTGTATATTGCGGATCTCGGACTTACTAATTGACTTCTGCGGGTACGTTTTAGGAATTTTTAATTACTTTACATTTTCGCTGGTGATTTTGCTGCGACTTTTACAACTTTGGCAACTTGTCCTACTATTTTTAAGATTTTGGTGAAAGAACGTGTCTTGAAAATTGAATTGCTTCTTCATAAATAATGGCAATTCAAAGATTCAGTTTTAATTAGGTATCCCTTAATAAAACTACCGATCGGTAAAGGATACGTTAGGTAGGTAAGATTTCGGTATATAATTTCTATTGGTTGGGTATAATCACACATTCATCTTTACAATCATAGGGAAAAACAACATGTGGTCTGGCATCCATATTTACCATTTATTTTCACCAATTCCACAGCCAACTGACAACTTTGGAGAAAGTTGTACGACAAGTTACATTTCTCCTGTGAGGATAGCTACTAAAGTATATATTTTATGTGAATATTATTGACAAAAGTGTGCAGATGCAGAGATATTATAAATAACGACTTATAGACAGTGACCCAAACGACAAGGCGTGGTCCTTGTGAATTATGATCACTCGTGGCGGTCAGCCATTGTTTGGAACCCATTGATCGCAGGCGAAGTTTGTTTTATTTATCGTACAATAAAATATAAATATCGTATAAGTTTATATAATATATATTTAAAGAGTTATAAACACTGCAGCTATCAGGAATTTATCAATAAAAGAATAGAAACAACATAAAATATGAACAGCTGGCACATTGCTCGTTTTATTTTATTAGGAGTAACATTTTTTTAGAGGTATAGATATTTTAGATATTTCTCGCGAAATTAATTAAGATTCCATAATAGTTTACGTAAATACAAACATTTTTATCATCATTGAAAATGAAAAAGATTTCTCCAGCCGGAGTGACGTGGAGACGCTCCGACTTGACTGAAAGGGGACACGACCTGAATCTCGTGAGCGTTTTATTTTAAAAACTCTTTAAAATCCACTATTGGGAACTGGAACAGAAAATTGTACAATTTAGTGAATAATTAAAAAGTTGAGGAAATAATGCATCAATTTGTGCTGTTGAAACAATTAGATTGTCTTCTTATTAAAAGTAAAATGTCAAAAGTCTACTAATATTAGATATGAATAATTTTAAACGTGAATGAAATACGTATTTTAAATTAGCCCATATGTAAGTTTAATTTGCTTATAATTTCTTCAAAGGACGTCACTATCATAATTCCATAGCCTTTTGTTCACAAAGACACGGATTTAAATAGTACTTCAGTAGATACCCTACCCTATTATTCGAATAATATGTCACTTAGAGCACAACTGAACTGTTAAAATCATAATTAATATATAAGAAAATACACAAATCTTCTAGAACCGTCATATATTTCAAAGTTAATCAACATTTAAAGTTTTAAAAGAGCCCGGCATTCCCAGATACTCTTCGTCGAACTTGAGCGTCACTCTGTAAGATTCATCCGTCATGGCCCCCTCTGATGCCTTGAGTTGCTCAATATGTTCGTTGGTGCACATTTCTTTGAGAGTCGACTCTGAAAATAAATGCATATACACTATTTTATAAACATAAAATAATACAATGGAAATGATGAAGTTAAAATTAATTAGCAGTTTTGTGGAACTTAAAACTTTTATTAAAAAAACTTAAAGCTTAGCCGTTAAAATATAGGTACCTATATAAATTTCGTGTCACAATGTTTGTCCTCAATGGACTCCTAAGCCACTTAACCGATTATAATAAAATTCGCACACCATGTGCAGTTCGATCCAACTTGAGAGATAGGATAGTTTAAACATGTAGGTACCACGGGCGAAGCCGGGGCGGACCGCTAGTAGAATATAAGTAAATCATTGTCAGTTACTTTATATTTAAACACCATTATTCCTTATACAGCGTGACAATAAAATATGTGGTCAGTAAATATATTGGTTTGGTCCTCAGAAAACTTCGGCAAATTTTGGTACAGGGGCGTATTTGGGAGTGATAAATCGATCTAGATAGGTGTCAACGGGAAAATCCGTTCATTGTCCAAACTAAGGGGAAAATAAGGGAGATGTATAAAACAAAAGATAATATACCCTGGAACATTATTTTGTGACAAATTTGATTAATGGATGGAATGCATTACAGGAATTTGATTAAATTTATTTACGAATTTGTTTGTTCAAATAATGCTTTTGTTTTGCAAAAAATAAAATTCCCAATATCACTGAACAAAAAATTCTTTTCGAGAATTTCATGTGTAGATTTTTTTGCAAATTGTTCATGCAATATGCACACCTATTCATAAAATTATCTGTGTTTAATAATTCAATTTATTTTATAAATAATAAATAGATGATTCAGTTATTTAGGATATTATAATAAAATATGAGTCTAACATAAGGTTGACTGATATAAGAAGGCTTTTAATATAGTTCTTGAGATATTGTTGATACATTTATTACAATTTATAGAAGCTACATTTTTTCCACTTTAATTATTTTTATTAATTTTGAAACTAACTTACCACATAGTTCTTTAATACTCTTGTCTTTGCCACCATAATCTTTTGGTAAGATTTCTGGAGAAATGTATTTATGTATTGATTCAATATTATCATGAACAATAATTCTGTGCACCAATTTTTCTGTAAGCGCCTGTTTAATGATGGACAAAACCACATCAAAAAGTTTTGAGCCATTTATTATATGCAGCCGTTTAAGTCTTAACCCAATAGCTTCCTAAAAAAAAAAAAAAAATACATCAGTATTCTCGAACTATTGAAGTTATTTTTAAATTTTATTCATATAATGAAAGAAGGTTATAACTTATAAGGTTTCACTGTAAAACCTTTTCAAACACAATATCGATCTTATTCCTCATTAAAATTGTAACAACAATTGTGAGGAAAATGAACGAAAATATAAATTTCTACCTATTTTCCTCCTCGACTTTATAATTTTGTGTAATTCTTCTTCAGAAATGGGCAAAGCCTTACAGAGTATTCAATTTTCACAAAAATATTTGAGTTTATTATCATTTATGTATTTTTTTTAATACATATTACATATCGATACATTACCTACGGTAGTAATAAGTAATAACAGTAAATTTTGTGTCATGTTAAATAATAAACATTGATTTGTAATCTGAAACTTTTTTAATTATTGTTGTTAGTGTATTAAAAATGTATGAACATAATATAGGTACTATTGTAGTATAGTGTATAGTGTATTTCTATATGTACAAGAGTTTATATCTATTTTCTTTATTCGAAAACTTACCAAGAAGATTGTAGCAGCTTTTTTCATAGCAAGTGGGTTTAATTTAGATACAACTCCGAGTGTAAAGTTTCTCGTATCAAATATAACTTCGTAGCCAGCGTTGTAATCGTGGTTGAACATGTATTCCATTAGCTGTGAATTTAAAGTAATTTTATTTAAATAATAATAAGTAATATTATACCGTATTTAGAAATAAAGATCTGTATATTAAGATGCGTGAGGCCGGTTACTCACGTACCTGCCGCAGGGGCAATATTGGAACAATCTTGGTTGGTGGACGCGCGGTGCAGTCAGAGCAATTCAGTTGTTCTCTAAATTGCCCCTGCTTGCCTATTCACATCACAATAATTAAGGGTCCAATTTCAAAATTGCCCCTGCTACAGGTACGTGAGTAGCCGGCTTAACATGTCATTGAGAAATAGAATATCCTAATAAAGGACTGTCCTCTCCTATTCTACTATTTTTGTAAAAGATAAAGTTTGTGGCGATGTATGGATGGATATATTATCGCGCAAAAATTCTTGATCATATTATCTGTATGTAATTCTGTACATAATAATATGTAGATTGTAGGTAGTCAAGGTAGTAGTACCTAGTAGGTGGGTAGGTAGTATTTGCACATAGCCTACTTTTACTCGAGTATATCACAAGTGAAGTCAAGGGCTTCATCTGGTATACGTAAATATAACTGCCATAGGATTCCAATATATTAATATTTCAGTGGCAACATTCAAAACATTACTTCGCACTTAAATGTTCTTCTCGATCGAAATTTGATTACAAAGTTTGGTTTAGTTTCTATATTGTATCGAATGCTTTTGTCGTAGTTATAATAATTGTGTAGGTAGTAAATAATAATGTCGAAATATAAATAGAATACTAAAATTACCTAAATGTTTAAATTGATATTTTGATTTTGACTGACCTTTGGCTTTGTTGGTAGTGGCTCTGCGTCCAAGCCAGAGGTCGTGGGTTCGATTCCCAACCAGACCAAATTTTTGTGTGATGAACATCGATATTTGCTCTGTGTTTTGAATTTGAAATTGTATATTTTTTATACGTATGTTTATCAGCCATTTGGTTTCCATAACACAAGCGAAAGCGATGTGGGATATGGGATCAGATAAAGTCGTGTGTGAAAAATGTCCTGAAATATTTGTTTATTATTTATTTAAAATATACTTATTTATCTTATTATTTAAAGGATTTATCTAGCAATTCGCCGTGGCTCCATCCTCGTTGTTATTCATTTTATATTTTTTTGGGATAAAAGTTCTGTTCAGCCGTTCTTGATTTATTTTAGTGTAACACGACCTTCTTATATCGCTATCTAGACATTATACATACAAATCTCGTTGTCGTACAATTTTTTTTAAATAAACAACTTATATACCTATTGTATTTCTCGATAATCTTATAGTTACATATAAATATATTCTTACTTATTATATTTATGCTCTGCCCTATTCCTCTCCTCAAACTAACTTCCTTTCGTAAGTCTGGTTGTCTGGAAGAAATCGCTATTTAGCGATAAGACCACCATTTGTTTTAATTTATAATTAGATTAAGTTCCTAGTTAAGTTTTGTCAGAGCAATAACGTATGAATAAATAAATAAACCTATTGTTTGAGTAACATTTGTTAAAACTCTGTTTTAGGGGTCACTTACCGATATATTAAACCTGTAGTATTGTATAAAATCAACAAGGTCAGATGCCTCTGGATCATGCACGTGTGTAACCAAAACTCGATAATTGTCTGGTGTTAGCTTCGGCATGACGCAAGAATGGCTATAAAATGTAAATAAAGGTAATAATAAAGAACTTATTTTATGCACTTTGTAATTTTTCTCTTGGAAGCGTCACTATAGTAGGCACTTAAAAGGGGTTATTTACGAACGAATAATTGAATAAGTCGATACGTCTTATAATTCTGATTTAGGTATTTAAATTAAATGGGATTTATAAACATACGAAGAGGGAATTATAGTCACTAATTTAAATGTTTGTCAATAGGCCGTTTAAAGTATATGAAAATGTACTTAAACATTTTATTCAATTTCATATCAAAGATGTCAGGAATTCAATATAATACAAGAGGCATACATAATAAACGAAAATAAACAATACATAAAATAAAAATTTAAAGCTATAAAATACATAAAGTACATAAAGTTAAAAAAAATACATAAAATAGGAATACAAACCTCCACTTCATCGTCGAAGTGAATTCATTTCTCACATCAAAGTTAGTTAAGAACTCCGGCAATGCTCGTCTAAATGAGCACAATTTGTCGAGCCGTTTTTTAGCGATTTCTACGGAACCCTTACTTGCCACCAGGAGACGTTCTAGGTAGTTTCTATCTGAAAATTATTATAGAATATCTATCATTACTTTTTTGTAAAAAAAGAATAACGATACTAAAATAAATTTTATTACAGTTCGTGTGTGCTCTTTATTGTAATCCTAACATTACAATTTAAATTTCTGACTTGAAAATAAAATTTATTACTATGAAAGGAATCTGTAAGGGACATATTATTATGAAAAGTAATCACTACCTAAGACTACCATAGTATTAATCTTTTCACTAAAATTCTGTAAAAAAAAGTTAGTCATTAATTTTTAATAGAGTCGTGCTTACCAAATCGTCGAACAAGAAAATGATTCTGCTTCTCAATCCAATCCTCAAAATTATCCAAGTCCTGCTCCAATTTTTTAACATCATTATAATTAAATAATTTACGAACTTCATCTATTTGGTTCGTTTTAAATTCCAATATCGCACTTGGTGGTAGTTTATCCATATTATTAATTTTCTATACTCTTTTTGCTTTAAAAATATGAAAACTGCTCACAGCTACAAAGTAGGAGTATTGTTTGAACTTTAATACTTTTAAACTTTCTTTAAAGTGAGAGCTTTCGAATAAAATGTACTGACATTATCAACGTTGTCACCACAAATGAACTGGAATCATAAACAATGCATAGTTATAGTATAGTTTCTGCAAAACCGCAGTTTTTAAAAGCAATAAAACATTTTATGTGCCTGAAGAATACCATAAAATGAAACACGTTACATAATTAGACTTTGTTTTTTCGAAAATTATACCTAACTTTTATAACTATGTGTCCTATGAAGAAAATGAGACGATAAATTATGATTTACTTATGATAAATTATTTTTCTGGTAAAAAAAATATATGTGTGAGAGAATCATAACAGAGTAGTTGTTATGTGGCTATACCTTCCTATTATAATGTACTCTATTGTGTACAACATAATGTCGATATTGAATTGATATGAAATGCATGGGCTTACGGGCCATGCTATGGTTTATATTCCTTGAGTCAGTAGCTCGATGATATAGTCTCGGTACTACCATCGACCGCGCAAGGTGTGCGCACTGAGTCATTATTTAATATTATTTCACATATCTACCTAATTATAATTAATTATGGAGAGTTATTTAAATTCTCCGACAGCAGCGGTGGGATCGGCACTTATTACCCCCGATTCCAATACGAATAAGACTTTGTTAAACGGTGCAAATCTGCAAGTGAGTGAAACGAGTGATAGTGTTAGTGAGATTTAAGAACCACAGTTTCCACCAATAAATCATGATAATGTTAGCACGACAACGACAATGTTGTGTGTGGGTTTCCCAATAAAGCATCATGTCATGCGCATCCCTGTTAAAAGAAATGGCAGATACACTTTCCCAAAACGAAATATTTTGTTTCCGGGTCTAATGCATAAGTAAGGAAGACCCACTACGAGGCCAGCCTTCATCTACCTGTGTGGACATTATTTTTAACGTGAAAAGAAGCTAAGAAGCGAGAGGAAATACCTTTTCGAGATATGGTATGGTAAAAAAGTGATCGAGTTTCAACATACATCGAGTGCTCCACTACAAAGTTGGCGCTAATCGACCGGCTGCGAACGAGCTGGTAACGTGCTGGAACTATGCGAATATAGTAAATTCGTGTTGAAGGTATTGCAGATGACCAGGTATGATCTGATTTATTATGATACACGCCGATTGATTTTGTGGGTCTTGATAGACATTTTGGCACAAATCATTTAAGGCGTCGCATGTTGCAAATTGTTTGCTATAACTGTGTGTTCACATGTCATTACAAACGTGACTGTAAATCTCGCCTGTGAAACAAAATCAGTTAGTTTAATCGATAAGAATAACAAAGGTCCGCTCAATATTTAAGAAATAGTACAACAACGCACTTATTGTCATAAATTTGGTCACATAGAAGAGGTTTGTTTTTCTAGGCAACAGGCGGCACGCTCTTAAAGAAACAATACCTCCGTTAATGTGTGTTTACAGCACGATACCCCGCTTACAGTCACAGACGTTGCTGGCGTTAAGTTCAAGTGCCTTATTGACAGCGGGTCCGATTGTTTTTTTTTTCCTTTGTAAAAGGATAGCCGATAGCATGACGCCTCTAGAGTTTGTATAAACTCGCGTAACAGGAATTGGCCCTGTATCAACCTATTCATTCGCCCGTTCAACATTACCCATAACTGTTAATATGAGCTTTGGTTATTGTAATAATGATGTTAATATGAGCTTTGGTTATTGTAGACTCTCGAGTACTTCCTGGGATAGAGTAACAGGTTGAGATGTTTGTACTAGAGTCGGTCGTAGTTTGATTATGAATAACAATGGGACTCAAATTATTCGTGAATATAAAATTAACAATATTTGTTTTTGCGGAAAGTAATTTTGAATCTATAGACACGGATTTAAATGATTTTAATGATTTTCATCGTGTCAGATCCATTATTGAAAGTAAAGCACAAATTTTGTGAAATGGGAATAAGACTTGTGAATACAACCCTAGCACAATCTACAGTTCTTTCAACATTGATAAGGTTTTGTAATGCCCTTGTTGTAAAACCAGATAAATTACGTGACTTCATAGCTACTTTTTATATTCAACGATGTTCTCGAGTTTTCAAAATCATAAGAGGTTACATTCTTTTGTTTAAAAAGAGTATTGAAAGTCTCGCTTGCGCAGTGTTTTCATTTAATTGGAATAAATGCAAGTTGCTGTTGCAACATTGAATAGGTATTCACCGCAAGGTTTCATAACATCGAACGGTAGCTTCGTCAGATAAATAAGAGATATTTATTCGTGAGGTATTGTAGAGAGATTACTCCTAGCTTTTCTTAAGTCTTAGCCCCTTTGTGTGAAATAAATAAAAAAGACGTAAAGTAGGATTGGTGCACTTCGCATACGGACACCCACCCGCGGAGAAATTAAAGTAAAAACAAAATATAATGACGTTCGTTCATCGTTGTTGAAGTACACACAGATTCCTGTTCAATAGATTATTATGGTTCAGTTTTCCTACAAGAAAGTAATGATCAACTTAAAAATCCAATATTATAATCAAAAAATCACTGACACAGAAAGTTGTTATCATAGCTATTGAATAGAGTTAAAAGGTTTAAGAAGACCTCAAGCATAATCAATTATTAAGCGTTAACATTTTAACAGATTAAAATAGTCTCAAAGCATCATGTCATAAGAAAAAGATTTTCTCCTCGTGTTCATAGATGATGGGCTTACATACAAGTTTTTCATTTCGATGTCGGTACCTACGCAAGGGTCCAAGAATACCGCATGTAGATTTTATTAGTAGAAACTAGTTGTCTTCACATAATGTTCAATTTGGGCAAAAAAAAAAGTAAAGATTCGCGACGACTACAAGCCGAACATAAGTTGTTGATCCGAACATATTAAGTAAAGTAATTGAAGCCGATAAAATGATATTATTGATTTAAATTTAAGGTGTAACATATGATAAAAAAATGCTTGCTGTATAAACATTTTCTTTTGTTTGGTGCAAACGAAGTGTTATCATTCATTTATTGATACAATCATTTCATGATTATTTGAAACATTGAAACATTTTAGTTTGGAAAAACCTGCAAACTTTGTGTACTTAGTTCGTTAGAACGTACATTGAACGTTTTTAGATTGCAAAGTTAATAAAAGGCCCTCTAGAGCTAGACAGTTGACTTGACATCCGATAGAAAATGTATCAGAACCACTTCATACATTACCATCGATACGAATGGCACTTACGAGTAGCGGTATAGCTTTATAGAATGCGCATTGGTAATTGTTGACGCATTTACTGGTAAATATTGTCACCTAGCTCCTGTTAAAAATGTGTCTCCAAAAAAAGAGCATGTTAAGCGCTTTGTTTTTGTTATCTTATTTAAGGCGCTGAAAGGAATAGTAGCCGATCAAGCTACGTCATTCGCAGGTAGCGAACTCATAGACTTGTGTTGACAGTGTCCTTTTGAGTTTTACAAAATTACAAGTGGGATGAGTTGCGCTAACGGGTTATTTTAAAAGGTTTATGTCTGTTCTTAAGTTCATTGTTACATTATCGCTGAAAATCATGAACGTAGATAATGGTATTCTACAGTTATTGGCGAAATTCTACTTACTTTGAATTGTATTGTATGAAAGAAACGCACAGCACAGGCGACAGCCCATTGCAATTGTCTATAGGCTGCAAGTCCACCGCATAGTCATGAGCGTAGATATTGGTATTCTACAATTGGCGAAATTCAACTTATTTTGAATTGTATTTTATCAAAAGCTTAACACAGGCGACAGCCCAATGCAATTGTCTATAGGCTGCAAGACCACTACGTTATAATGATTTAGTACGAGTGTCAACACTTTAAAAGTTAACTTGTTTGAAATTAGAAATAACGCAAAAGTCAGGATGGACGAGCTTTTGAACGTCTATAAGGCTCGTATTGAAAAAAAAAAAAAAAAAAGGAATTCTTTTTAATGTTGATATTATTGTGTTAGTAAGAAAGAAAAGCCGATTGTAACATCAATATTATTTTACTTGTTTTGGCGGTCATTTATGATTATTGAATTGTCTCAAGGTAGACTATGAAAATGTGATATCGTCGGTAGTGGTAAATGGATGATGGAAGTCGGTGTGACTTTAGAACCTGGTTCAGTCCTCGTAAATTAATTATTAGCTGTTAATCTGCCCCGTAAAGTGTTCTTATTATACCTAGTATACATCAAGGTATAAGTGCAAGGTGGTTTTGTGTATTCCTGTAAATTCACTAGATATGTCACTGGACGACGATTTGATGGCGTGTCATACGATGTAAATTACTAAGTTAGGAGAAAAGTTCTCCAGTCCATACAAAATAATCTCAACTTTGCGATAACGAGAGGTATCGAATCGAGCCTCAAACTGGAGGTCATGCTCAGTACATATTTGTGTCAAGAACTTCCAAATTTATCTAAGCAGTTGGAAAGTGAGCCAATGAATAAAAATGTATTCCATAAAAGTTACTCCTTACTTCCAGTAATTTGCAAGTTGCCTGGCAGAGATTGCTGTGTAGCAATAAGGCCGCATATTGTGCAAAATATTTTTACTTTAAAAGTTTGTACTAGATTTTCTTACATTGTTTTGTACAATAAAGTATTGTAAAAAAAAAATAAATACTCCGTATAATTTTATTTTTGTTTTATTTTATTATTTTTACCTATTTACTTCCTCGGTTATTACATAGTTCCGTATAGTTAATCTAAGTATTACACAAAAGTTTCATAACACACATGCACACCACACTTTAATAGCTCAATAATAGCTCTGTGTTTGACATAGCAAGGCGTGTATGTCATATTGTACATTGGAAGCTCCGCGCTTCGTGTAGTTGTGGGTAGCGCTTGCGCTCCTTGTGATAACAGTACATGGCAGGCTCCGCGCTGCATGT
>CAJQZN010042775.1:44768-94648 GCA_907164685.1 Colias eurytheme
ATAATATGTCCATTGCGCCTCCTATTACATAACTTCAATAATAATATGCAAGATATATCATTATACTAATTATACTTATTTCATAAGATTTTTTTGATAATAATTTATATTGTGTTAACTTATCATAAAGTTTACTTCTACTGAACTTTGAACAAGCTTTTCAAGACCGCAATAACAATACTAAAATATTATGTTATAATAGAGCTTTTATTAGCTGTCTTTTTTTATTGATAGGTACTTACCAAAACGTTTAACAAGAAAATGGTTTTGTTTTGCAATCCAGGCTTCAAAGGTGTCCAGATCTTGATTGAGTTTTTTGATATCTTCATAATTGAATAATTTGCGAACTTCTTGTAGTTGATTTGGACGATGTTCCAAAATTGCACTCGGTGGTATACTCTCCATTTTGATTGTGTTTGTATGCACGAAGCCTGTCGTTTAAATTGGATATTTAACAATTTGATCATTTAATTTCGCTAGCTAATATTATAATGAGTGGATATTTTACACAACATAATATCACTAAAAAAAGATCTTACCCAATCTTCTTCTTAGCAGGTCTAACTTAGTATATTATGTTGGTAATTAAATTTCTAGTACCTAATTTTTAGTAAACCAATAAAAATTACAAATTTCAAATTCTGAAGGTATATTATGTCCATGTTTGGTTTGTTATGTAAACACATAAATGCAACTAGTACGAAAAGTTCAAAAAAATAATCTTAAACTTGACGGCTAATATATCAAAACTATATGAAAGACGTATAAAATTAGAATTAAAATAATTAATAAAAAACGTACTTACTTGTTTAAAGGACTAAAATAAAATCCAAAAAAGCTCTAGGCACACTAAACACAGTAGCAGCAACTATTGTTGATCCTTTTAAAATTAATTACGACATTTAAATACTGCCCTTTTTGTACTTCTCTCTGTTATACACATTGTTAGCAGGGAGGGGGAATGTTAAAAAAATATTCATAAACAGTGGTGGATTTACACTAGGAGCAGTCGGGGCTAGTGCCCAGGGCGGCAAATTTTCTAGGGCGGCAAAATTTGAAAAGTGAAATTTGAATTTGTCGATTATACTCATTAACTTAAACTTAACGAAAATCTTATACTTTTGAACTGGCAACTGTGCATACTGCCACCTGCAGTCTGTTTCACAGGTTCACAGGTTCTATCGGTATAGTAATTTTTACATAAATTATTTGCAATACATGAAATATTTTAATTATTTAAAAAAACAAATCAATGAAATTTCAGTGCCCAAGGGCGACAGAAATTTAAATCCGGCCCTGTTCATAAAACTTTCCTAATTTTTGGAGATGTCAAATGGCAAAAAATAATTATTAAAATGTTGACTCAGTCGAGTATCGCCGTATCTAAAGCTCAACATTTTACATATTTTTTTTTATTGACTAAATATTATACATATTAGTAGTTACTACCGTTATTAATTATCGTGAAAGATGAGTGATTATAGGAATCTTCATAATTAATCATCAGTATAATGCTCGAATGGAGAGACGAGCCTCGATTTTATAATTTATGTATTGTGTTTCAATGGGTAATAAATTGGTAATAAACATCTCCGAGATCGAAGTCATTTGAAAATATGCATAATCACTGATCGTTTTATATCTAACAATGTTTTATTTTGATAGGAATGCCAAACTCAATGGTTGAATTCAAACCCTGTGTTGGGTTTAGTTAATAGAATCTGTTCTCTGCTGAAATATTCATCGTCCTCCAATAAAAAACGCATAATACAAGAGATTTTCGGGCTATAATTCATCATTAATTATTACTTATAAACGAATGTTATTATCATGCAACAACCAGACATTTTTCTATTATTTTTAGAGGTACCTAAATAAACTATAAATATTATTAAATAAGGCTTATAACGGGTTGTATTCTATGTCTTATTAAGGATCTGGTAATTCAGACGACACACTTGCTCCCTTGAGATTCATTCTAGACTCTCATAATATAATAATTTATAGTCAATAAAGTGCAAGATTAAACAATGCTTGAGATTAACTACATAATAGTGAGAGTAGTGTAAAATTGGGTTACATTTTGAAACGGCATTTGCTAAAAAGTAAAAGAGTATTGAAAATTATTTCTTCGAACAATAATTATAAGTGAATAAAATGAAAAGACAGATTTAAATAATTATTAAAAACATAGACGTGACTTTGTTAATTATTAAAAATAAAGATCTTTTCTTCCCCGTCTAATGTAATACCTAATGTGATATTAACAAGTAAATTTTCTTTAAAATAAACAAACATTATTCAACACACTCCACCACGTATACGATAATACCATAATAATTTAATGAAATTAATATCAAATTTTAATGTGGTCACGTGCTTGTCATTAAATACGTGAACTCTATTGATCATAATTAAGATTTAGAAATAGTAGTAATAGTAAGTAGTAAGTAGTAGTAGTAGTAGTGTGTAGTAGTAGTAGTAGTAGTACCTAATATTAGTATTGTAAAGGATAACAATTCCAGTCTATACAAGTTAGTTGGGTTAGTTTTATAAGCCTGAAAAATATTTATAATTTTAGAATATCACTACATCGTATAAATTACAAAACAAATGTATGCTTAGATAGTAGGTAAATCATTACGCAATGGTATGATGATGCAGTTTGTTGATCAGCCCCCCTAGTCAAGTGGCTTTCTGTTAGCGTAGCGTTCAATAGAATAGCTGTAGATAAACGTATCTACAGGTTACGTCAATTTCATACATTCGTAGTCTATTCTATTGAACGCTACGCTAACAGAAAGCCACTTGACTAGGGGGGGAGGATAGAATGGTTTTCAAAGAAGGTTTTAGTGATGTTATGATTTGTTAAAGATTAGACGAAGCGGACGAAACCGCGGACGGAAAGCTAGGTAGGTATTTAAAAAAAGAAAACACTATAGAATTTTGAAACGATAATATAATTTAACACAGATTTACCTTCGACAATTTGAAATGATAAGCCCAAACCCTCAATAATAAAATACCTGCAATGGCAACCAAGAGGACTGATATATTGATAACATAATGAAAACCCAAACACAACCCAACAACTTCTGGAATTCTATATAAACGTATGAACTTATATATAAAAAACAAGTCATGTACATAGGCTATCAGTAGATAACTTTATCACCAAGTCATGAAACTGGCCCTCAATATTTTATATTAATCAACACATAATGTTTTGAAAGATCCCGGCATTCCCAGATACTCTTCGTCAAACTTGAGCGTGATTCTGTGCGATTCATCCGTTTTGGCTTTCTCCGATTCCTTGAGATGTTCAATATTTTCATCGGTACACATTTCATCGAGAAATGCTTCTGAAAGCGTAAAATATTATACTGATATAGCGACTACAGTTTACAACTAAGTAAGTACCATAGACGAATATTCGTTGTAAATCTCTGTATGCAAAAATTATACAAAAATTGGAAGAAAAGAGCAAAGTCTCTAAATAAAAGATAGATCGAAGAGTAGATTCGGTGTCATTTCACACATTTTTTCCTTTCCTTGTATTTGACGAGAGCAAGAGATTACATATTACATAATAACCCAAACCACAACTATGTATTATAATAATATCGTTTAACCTCTTTTTATGGTGCTTTATGCACTAGTTTCTACGACTTCTATCTTTAAAGCCTCAGATCTTACCAAATAAATCCATAAGACATTTGTCCTTGCCACCATAGTCTGCGGGTAAAATGTCTGGTGAAACATATTTATGGAGTGATTCCATACTGTCGTGGACGATAATTCTATGTGTCAACTTCTCAGTCATTGCTTGTTTGAGAATTTTTAAAATTGCATCGAATAGCTTCGATCCACTTATTACATGCAAGTATTTTAATCTCAAACTTATGGCTTCCTGAAATTATAAAAATGTCTGATGATGCTGACGATAATAATTTGTAGTCATATTATATTATAGTTCTATATGTAGGTATAAATATACCTATACCAATACCTATATTCCATGATGTAACGTGCTATTATATATGTTTTGTAGTAAACACGCAATTTTTAAGCTATTGCATAGCTTCTATCGCGGGCCTTGAGCGCGGGGACCGAATCCAGAAATTCCGTTACGAAAAAACCTCACGCTCCCCACTCCGACGGACAAGGAGGTGTGGCTTGAAGGCATGCTATGCAATAACTAAGTTTTATTATGACAGAATGTATCTAATATTGTAGATAGAACATTATAATGTTTTCATCCTGATAATGTTCTCAAAGAAAATAGTAGATTCATCTCACTTGGGAAATGATGTTACAATTTTTAATACACCAAAGCAAAAATTCCTTAATTAACAACGCAAATATAAAATCTTACCAAATAAACAGAAACAGCTTTCCTCATAGCCAGTGGGTTCAATTTAGATACGACACCCAGAGTGTAGTTCCTCGTGTCAAAGACTACTTCGTAGCCAGCGTTGTAGTCACGGTTGAACATGTAGTCCAGCATCTAAAATTATATTATAATTATAATTGTTAATTGTTTTTTATGTATTAATAAACGGAAAATAAGGATTTGCAATAGTTTCTGCATATTATGTAGAGCGATAAGATATTATATGTTTATAACGAAAAATATAGGGCTAGTTACTGTTGACAATAAAATAATTTATCTTTCTGGTGGAACAAGTTTCAAAAGCGGTCCAGTATTTTTGGAGCTTGTTTGATATAAATATGCCTATATTTGGCTAAGGCTACAAGGAAGATCAGTATCTATAGATATTGAATAGGTACATTTACTACTTTTAATAATACATGCATGATGACTTCAAGTAATTGTGTGTAACTAAACTGAAAAGTCCAAAAGTTCTATGAAATCGTTTTTTTTGTAAAGTTGAATAATTATTTACATTGTGATTAATAAATTCTTACCGCTATACAAAATCTGTAGTAATGCATGAAATCTACAGAGTCCGCCGCCTCAGGATCGTGGACACGTGTCACAATGACTCTGTAGTTATCGGCTGTTGGTTTTGGCATGATACTTGTGTGGCTATACAGAAATAATTAAATAACAATGCATTAGTAAAGTTTTCTATGAGATTTTGTTGTTGCATTTGGAAGTGAAACTTCTTGAGGCGCGTTGATAGTAAAATTTCAAGGCGACGTCAAGGCCATACCGCCACGTCATGGAGTAAGGCGACGAATTTGGTATCTTTGAATCTTGCCAAAGAAGTTTCAATTCTGACACGTATGCTCGACACAAACGCTCTTCTTTTAAATATTTATGGTAGAGAGTGATCGTCCCTGGTATAATCGTATGAGCTTCATCATTAAAAAATCAATAATAAACAGACACAATTTCTTTTATATATTTTTTATGTACGTTTTACGTTAGTTTATACAATATGATATTATGCATCTAATAAAACTGCTAAGGAATGAAATTATTTGTTCAATTCAACGAATATAATACCTACAATATCCATGAATATACAAACCACCACTTCTTTTTAGGAATGAACTCATTCTTCATGTCAAAGTTAGTTAAGAACTCCGGCAATGCTCGTCTAAATGAGCACAATTTGTCGAGGCGTTTTTTAGCAGTTTCCACGGAACCCTTGCTGGCTATCAAGAGTCGCTCTAAATAGTTCCTGTCTGTAATTAAACATATTTTATGAATTAAGTACTTTCTTGGTTCAGTATTAATAAATCGAAATCTGTGTATTTAGTAGTAAGTAGGCAACTAACACAGGTGTAGAACTTTTCTATAATTTATTTATATGGGTATAAAATTATTCTGGACTGCATTTCAAAGCTAGCTATGTAGGTATAATTGAAAAATTCTTCGTTCTTTTATATCGAATAACTTGTTAGTTATAACTTGTTTTATCAGAATATGAACTAAAATAACTACATGAACTTTTTTCTTGTATTAAGAATATTAATTAATTTCCTATTTTTTTTTACCTTTGAAGAAAATTTGGGATATTGTATGGGATATTAATTCAAGTCACTTGCGTGTAATAGGTATACTTTTGTGAAATCCATTAGAAACCAGTATGACTGATAGTTACTTACCAAAACGTTTGACAAGAAAATGATTCTGTTTTGCAATCCAGGCTTCGAAGGTGTCCAGATCTTGCTCGAGTTTCTTGGCATCATCATAGTTGAACAATTTACGTACTTCTTGTATTTGATTTGGATTAAATTGTAGTACAGGACTCGGTCTTAAACTATCCATTTTACTGCTTTTGCCTAAATGCACAAATTTTTACTTGTCAGTTGAACATAAAAGTAATCTTCTTCTTATATATAAAAATGAATCGCAAAATGTGTTGGTAAGCGCATAACTCGAGAACGGCTGAACCGATTTCGATAATTCTTTTTTTATTATATTCCTTGGAGTACGAGGATGGTTCTTATGTAGAGAAAACGTAAACATGTACCACGGGCGAAGCCGGGGCAGACCGCTAGTGGATGATAATTTTTGGATATTTTGTTTGGTAATGTTTGTACCAGTTTGTGTGAATTTTAGTGATATAGATAGTTATATCTTCAATTTAAATATTTATGTAAATTTGGGGCACCCGGCTAATTTAGGTACTTTATAACAATATTTTACTAACACCATTTTCAAAATTAATTAATAAAATGCTACTTACTTTCTTAGACGTTAAAGAAATCCTTATTGAGGTACAAGCTCTTGCACTGTGATCAAGTACCAACAATATAATAATGCAACTGACTTTAAAACTGCATTTGCTATTTATACCTATATTATTCTCAGTGCTTTTCAAGTATATAAGGCATTGCATTATCTCATCTATCTTATAGTCTTGAGAAATGAAAAATAACTATCATATACCTAAATTAATAATTTGCTTTTCAAATTCATGCTTTTTAAATATAAAAATGACGTTACTGATGGAAATAATGCATATTTTAAGAAATATATTACCTAAATATATATCTCATGTAGGTAATTAGATTGCGTATTTAGAATCTAAAGGTGTCCTGAATTATGATGAAATCTCTATCTTAATATTACTATTATAAAGGCGAAAGTTTGTAAGTATGGATGTATGGATGTATGGATGTTTGTTACTCTTTCACGTAAAAACTACTGAACCGATTACAATGAAATTTAGCACACATATAGAGGGTAACTTGGATTAACACATAGGATAGGTTTTATCCCGGAAATCCCACGGGAACGGGAACTATGCGGGGTTTCCTTTGAAAACGCGGGCGAAGCCGCGGGCGGAAATCTAGTAATAAATATAGATGAGAAAATTTATAGAGAATTTTATTTAAATAAGATAGAGCTAACGATAATTATGTCTTTTTGAATGGAAAATTATCTGGAATTTATTTAGTTATAAAGTTAAGTTGATGACAAAGATTTTGTACAGGTACATATTTAAAAAAAATGTAAACTCAAATGAAAATAATAAAATTATAATAAAAAGCGACTCTTAGTAATTGCAAGCGAAAAGATTTTAGATTAGCAGTCTTCACGATATACGCATTTTATTCATGATTAATTAAACGATAAACTCTTGTTAAGTAAAAAGTATATGAGCAGACATATTTGTGAAACTTTGTTTTCTCTGACTGCAGTGTACGACGCCTTTTGTGACGATTATGATCACATGTGTCAGAAGTGAAACTTCTTTGGAAAGACTCAAAGATACCTTGCTCCATGACGTGACAGTATTGCCATGAATCGATTTTGAAATTTTACTCTCAACGCGCCTAAAGAAGTTTCATTTAATAATCGATATTTTAAGTCAACCATCATTGGCCTAAAAGAGTCATTCGTTTAATCAACTTTTGTTTTTAATTATTCTGTTGCAGCGAAAGTAGAAGCTGCTATATTATAATAAAACTAGCTAATATTACGACATTAGTTTGTTTTATCTTAGTACCTACGTGATGTATTATATCTGGAGGCTTATAATTTTAATCTATCATACAAACAAAGAGACATTCAACCATTTAATCTTTGTCTGAATCTCAAGTGGACTTTGCTACTTTCTGAACATTATAAGAATTAAAAAGATTGTCCATGGGTGTGGTTGTTTAACATAACTACTATAATATATGCTTTTAAATACCGTATTATATTTCGTTATATCAAATGAGTAGTTATAATATTATTATGTTATTCTTTTTTATTGTGTTTACTTTGATCATAATAATAATTAATAAAAAAATATCCTTATGTAGAGTCGTTGAACCAATATGTATTGGCTGTGCATATGGTTGTAAAAGCTCCAATTTACAGACTGTTTAATTGAATATTTATTTAGAATGGTAATAAAAAATAATAATAAGAGTTAAAAATAAATAGAGTTCAAACGTTTATTTTGCGTGTTCTAAGACTTTTAGCTTATCCTATTGAAAACTATTAAGTAGCTAGGTATTATGTTTTTAAACCGTGCGTCTTTAGAGCACGTTAAATTTTCTTTTTTTCCTTGAGCACACCTTATTTCAAATCATAAATAAAAGGTAAGATATTGCGTTACTAAAAGGAATAATCGTTTTTATTATCAACGAGTATATTTAATTATACGCTTAGAAATTAAAATACAAATGCATTCTACTAAAATAAGAATAATTACGTCCATATCACAATGCCTAGTCTCTTAACCTAATTAAAATCAAGAGTATTTTGTAAAACTCAAATAATAAAAATAATTATTTGCTCCAATATTAAACTTCCTTAACTACGTTTCGTAATGAAATTGTTAAGTTATTATTTTTCAGTTATCTATATTATTTCAAAACAAAGCTTTAGCATGCGGCTTTACTTGTGTACTAAGATAAAAGTAGTAGTAATAGTAGATAATATTATATTCAGACTATAATATTTCTGGGGTGGGTCAGGAAAATAATGCGGATTAAAATCCTGCTTAACAATCACTGTTTACTTAAAGATTTTTAATACATTATATTCCAAATTACATTCGTAGTGAGTAAAATCATCCATCCATTCATAAATTAAATAGTAGTAGAAAAACACAAGGGTCTGTAAAGGAGCTGAGGGCGTTGAGGTGTGCTTTGGGCACTTTTTATTTGTTGGTAAAATGAATCAATACACTCGGAAAACTTAAAAATGTTCATTTATAGTCTCTTTACTGAAATTTTGTATAATAATAAGTATGTTGTGTAAACGAGCGTATTGTATTGTCGAATTTACAAAGGCGTTACAAAATGAAATAAATTTGTTTTACAATACAGCAGTTTAGTCTGCATTTTGAGAGAGCTACACACTACACAATTTTGTAGTTAAAGATTTTCTTGACTTTCTATATGATTGACGATAAATCTAATTTTTAGTAGGAAAAATATAACAATACATGTATTATAGGATGATCGAACGATCGACGACCAGTGATTTCCATCATCCTATCCTTAAGGTTTTTAAATCAATAATAACACACGGAACGTAAAAATGTAACAGCATGATTTATGGAGACATCTTTCTATTATTTCAATAGGAACTTAAAACTATAACCGATATACAAAATACGATAAATATCAGTCAACAGTCAGCAATCGAAATGTGCCCGGCATCCCCGCATATTCTTCGTTGAATTTGTTTTCCGTTCGAAGCGACTCGTCCGTACCAGCGCTGTTTATGTGTTTAATATATTCCTTGTGTTCTTCTGTCGATAATATTTCTACCCATTCCTCTGTAAATAAAGAATCATAATTTATTAAATGTGTAAATGGAATAATTTGTAAACTGCTCATCAATTATTACTAGGCTGTGCTGTATGTAGTTACGTTGTTAATTTTATAAGTGACTTTTGGACATTGACTTATTTTGTGTAATGAATAATTATACAATACTAAAAAAAACAATACTAGCTTTCCGCCCGCGGCTTCGCCCGCTTTCTCTAAAACCTTATAAATACTAAACCTTCCTCTTGAATCACTCTATCTATTAAAAAACGGCATCAAAATCTGTTACGTAGTTTTGAAGATTTAAGCATACAAAGGGACAGAGAAAGCAACTTTGTTTTGTAATAAGTAGTGATGAGCCCTATAATAAAGTGATATCCATTTGTACATAAACTAACAGCTTCCTTATTTAATAATTGTTTGAGAGACACTCTTAATCAAATGCTTAATTGATATTGCGTGGATATTACATCATAACATAAATCGAGCAGAACATTAGCTTTACAATTAAATGAGTCATTTAATTAATGTCCCAATCATTTGTAATAAACTGTTAATATTTATGTTCTACTAGTGCCCCGGCTTCGCTCGTAGTACATATAATTATAGCCTACAGCACTCAGGGATCACTTGTGCAGGATGGAAAATTTAGAAAGGCCCTGGTGGGAAAGTACTTGGAATATGGAGATAGTAAATTAAAAATTTTGCT
Organism: Colias eurytheme; assembly: GCA_907164685.1. Classification (NCBI taxonomy): domain Eukaryota; kingdom Metazoa; phylum Arthropoda; class Insecta; order Lepidoptera; family Pieridae; genus Colias; species Colias eurytheme. Next base: position 55,168 of record CAJQZN010042775.1, read on the forward strand.
GAAAGAAAACATTCCCTTATTTTTAAAAAGAAATAGTTATTGCATTTCGATATTTTCAGCAAAATTTGCTAGCTCCATACTCTTTTTTTTTTTTTTTTTTATTGTGTGATAGGGAAGCGCTTGACCACGATCTCGCCTGATGTTAAGCTGAGATGTGGCCTATGATGGAGCGCGCTTCCCTAGAAGGTACCCGTTCACTCTTCGCTTGAAGACCCCCATATTGTACTCGTCGGGGAACAGGAAGCATGTTCCAGTCCCTCGCGGTTCGGATGAACTCTAGGGCCCATAGAAAGTTTCCACCCTGTATATCCAAAGGTGAAATAATTTTTGTATTCGTCCATTAATTCCGACGGTAAGCGCCTTTTAATAATTACCTATATTATTACCTATTTATATTGAAAGTACAAACCAAAAAGTTCCTTCATAGACCGCTCATGGCCGCCAAAGTCCACAGGTAGAACATCTTTGCCGATAATATCGTGTAGTTCATCGCAAGTCTTATGCACATGCATTCTACCAGCTATCTTTGGTTTCAATACTTGCTTGAATATTGTTAAGAGAGCGTCTATTGCTCTGGATTGTGATATGAAATGGATGCCCTTTATTTTCATTCCGTAGCCGTCCTGAAAAAGAGGGTTTTCATTTTGTATGTTAGAATTTTTTTTTTAAATTTGGTTTATAAGTTATTGCAGAGTGCAGACCAATATTTAAGTTTCAAAGACAGACAAATGAATGATATTTTTTAGGTTTTTAGAAGCCTGGTAAAAAAAAAACAATTTTGGTAGTTTTAAAAATTTATAACTTTGAGAATATTTTAAATGCTTTAATGTTTATTTCTACACATTGATTTCACGACTACTAAGCTTAAGAATTATTCAGTGTTTAAATTATTAATAAATTCTAAATTGAACGAAATAATTGATTTTTTACCATGAACAGGGCCATCACTTGCCGTATCTCCAATAGATTTATTTTCGATATGTAATCTAATAGATTACATTCTGATAGATCAGCAACCATTCGAAAACTACCAACGTAATCGTGATTTTTCGCATATTCGGCCATCTAAAAAATCATTTTAGTTTTGCTATTTGTGAATTAAAAAAATAACACATAATAATTATACATAGTAGTTAAATGAAAAAAAAAAACATTAAATAGTAGAAGGTCTCGTAAACAAAGTTTGAATACCCAAAATCTCGATGTTTAAGTTTTGAAACTACTGAGCCGATAAAAAATATAGAGTTGACTGCTTCTATTTAAATTTCCAGAAAAAAATTGATCTTTCGTTTAGAAAAACTATATAAATCAGGTTATTTTAAATTTAGCAGAATAATTTTGTTATTGCATGTGTGCATTTGTCCAGATATAATTTCAAAGACAGTAGATGCATAATCAAACAAAAAATTTTCAACTTTCATCTCTTCTCTACATCGAGATTTATTTAAAGGACAATAGAATTCATAAAAATAGAAAATAATATAGTTCAAACAACTTACTTGAATACAGAACTTAAAATATTTTGTATAGGTAGCTGAATCACCAAATACATCAATGACTTTGGTAGCGAATACCCTGTAGTGCTCTTTTGTTAATTTCGGCAACATTGTTAAGTATCTGAAAATTAATAATATTTCAAATTTCAATATAGTAATAATACGGAAATATTTTCAAAGCAAGACAATTATTAATCTTATTGTCAAATTATATCCGATATTTATTTAGTTGACTACATAAATTTGGAGTGGTCTCCAAAAGGCACAATGTATCTAATTATTGAAAAAAAAAAAGACGTGTGGCACTCGGGGACTGCCGCGGTACTAATTCAAATAATTTTTAAATAGCATAGACTTTTTATAGTTTAAATTTCAGTTCATTCATGTTTAGTTAAAACAATATTTACATAGAATTCTCCAAATACGGTGCCAAGTCCTTTTTAACATCGTACGTGTCGAAAAACTGTGGCATCAACGTCCTCATGGTGCAGACTTTGTCGAATTGTTTCTTGGCGCGTTCCACTGATCCCTTTGTTCCTACTATTGATGTTTCTAGATAGAATTCCGCTGAAAAATAATAAATTTTCCTTAATATACATCTTATTATTTATCTATGTGAAATCTTAATATATATAAATCTCGTGTTACAATATTTGTGCTCAATGGACTCCTAAACCACTTAACCGATTATAATAAAATTCGCACACCATGTGCAGTTCGATCCAACTTGAGAGATAGGATAGTTTAAACATGTAGGTACCATAGGTACAGGTACCAGAGGTACAGGTGTAGGTATAATATAATATATAAATATATATAAAGAATGTTCTATTAGTTTAAGGAAGGCTAATCCGATGTCAATAATTTTTGGTGGTGAATAGGAGGATATTTAAAAGCAGTCTGTCTACCCGAGTAGCATCTAGTTTAGAAAAGGAATCCGTCCTTTATTTCATGAATATATTTACGATATAAGGTTATTTTTTAAGTGTCATTTTTATAGATATCAAGGAGTCAGGAGGTAATATTTGTGAGTTTTTTTGAATGGAGATAATTTGTTAAAAGAACAAGTATCTAGGTAATTATTGTAAAAGAAACAGTTTCAATTTTGAAAATTAACTGTTATGCTTTGTCAAAAATAAAGTACGAATTATAACATCTTCGCATATACGAAAATTTATTAAGAGAGTATAGTTCTATTACTTATACTGTCATGAGTTTAGTTCATAGTAATCATATAGTAATACTAAAGAAAATGTTTAATGAATATGTTTAAACTATATTGACATAAATCAAATCTAGAACGTCCTGATAAAATCGGTATTACATCAAACAAAATATAATGTTCCCACTGCGGCACAAAATGTGTATATTTGAAAAGCCTTTGTAATAATATATTCTAAAGTCTAAAGACTAACACATTTTTTGGACAAGTGGGCGAGAAAAATCAGATTATTGATCGTCGATGTCGTATCGTCAATAAATTATTAATAGCACTCATTGTTATTAAATACTAGCTTTCCGCCTGCGGCTTCGCCCGCGTTTTCAAAAAAAACCCGCATAGTTCCCGTTCCCGTGGGATTTCCGGGATAAAACCTAGCCTATGTCACTCAGAAATGATGTAGCTTTCCAACAGTGAAACAATTTTTCAAATCTGCCAAGTAGTTTCGGAGCCTATTCAATTCATACAAACAAACAAACAAACAAAAAATCAAACCTTTCCTCTTTATAATATTTGTATAGAAATACTTTAAATAATACTTTTTTATTCCTGTTTGATGTGTATGATAGAGCAAAATAATAATCCGTAGACAACCATTAGGTACTTTTACGACGTAGCATGTAAGAATAATATAAATGATATATATTATTATTATTACCTATTGTATATTAATGGAATTTTGGTCGAATATGTAAAGAAACTCAATAATCATAACCCAATTTACGAACATTATGAATAAGTATATATAAAAATTGTAATTTTGTTATATACCTATCTCATAGAAAGTAAATAATATCTAGTACATAGTACATAAATATATCTATGGCAAAGAAATATTTTTTTTACAAAATAATAATGACATTGCGGATTTCATCACAAGGAGAAGTATTCAAAACAATAAAACGATTAGTAATTCTGTGTAACTAGTTTATCCTTGACCATGTTAGTTCTCATACACCGATTACCGGTTAATATTTAACAAATCAACACGCGAAACAATTTAAATTCATGCTCTTTGTTTCACGTTGAGGCATTTTTTGTCTAGTAGCTACATTGGGGGAATTCCCGAATCCCGATGTAAGGTAATTTAGAGGATGATTGAGGATGAATGATTTAGAAGATCGCTTCTTAATAGGTACCTAACGTTAACGTATCGTATGTAAATATTATACATTCACATTATGACCCCGTCTTTCGAAAATACCCCAATCCTAAATGAAATAGCGTACATACATATATAATTTTAAATAAATACTAATATAGATAATACACACCCAGACACAGAGCAAACATCTATGTTCATCACATAAATATTTGCCCCGGGTGGGAATCGAACCCACGACCTCTGGCTTGGAAGGCAGGGTCACTACCAACCAAGCCAACTGTTCATTCAATTTATATAATTTATTTATTTCAAATTACTTACTAGCAAACTTAAATACTTTTTCAAATTTTTAAACAATTAATTGAACTTCTGTGCTGTCTTCTGACATGCTTCTGACCCTCCTTCGAGACTTTGTATTATGATTAATCGTTTAAATACGGTAATCGATAATAATAAATAAGTAATATTAATTGGATTAAAATATAATTCTTCATACGTTAATGATAAAATTGAGTGATTAGTTTTGTATTTGATAATTTTCGGCTATTTATGTAGTAATGATAAATATATTGATTTTTTTGTTACCATAGATACAGATTAATTAGAAAAGTTATTAATTATTTTTAGAACTCTATAATTAAAAATTTCCATTAATATATCACACATTCAGAACTGTTTGTAAATTTTCAGGAATCCCCAAACGGTTTTAACATAATACGATACACTAGCTAACCGAACGCGGCTTCGTCCGCTTTGTCTAATACTTACCTAATAAATTATATATTTGATACAGTATTGATACAGTGATTCAAGAGGAAGGTTTAAGTATATAAAACCTTCGTCTTGAATCACTGTATCTATAAAAAAACAGCATCAAAATCTGTTACGTAGTTTAAAAGATTTAAGCATACAAAGGGACATAGGGACAGAAAAAGTGACTTTTTATTCTATGTAAGTAGTTCTGAGTGTTTATCGATTAGTAAATAAGATTAAATATAAAAATAGGATTTGAATTCTTTAGATAAGATCGGTATTTGTAATAATAGTCATACAAATTACATTCATATAAATCACACCATTTCACATGAATTCGTATGATTAAAGTTATTACCGATTAATCATAAGAAATTGTAAGAATTTTTTTAAAATTACATTTTCTGAAATATGAATCGACACTATTTAACATTTATTAGAACTCTACATATTATTATGAAAAATTATTTAAATAATTCACATTACACCTGAGATGCAGACATTATTATTACTTAGTTTATGAAAGAGGTAGAAAGAACTATTAAGGGGCTAAAAAGACCAAATTGGCGCAATTGGCGCTCCCGTTTGCGCACACTGTCCAATTATATGGGAGTAAACGAGAGCGCAATCACTGTTAAATTTGGTCTTTTCAGCCCCTTAATAATTTACATTGACTTACGAAAATCTTTCTTTATCAAATGCGGTTGTTTCAACAGCCATTCCTTCAAAAGATTTACCGCTCTTTTCATTTCACCTGGCTTCTCCATATTTATTTCTTTACGGACCTGTAAACGTATTTTTTATTTGTTAAAAAATTTGTTAAAAGGATTATTTTTTATTCCAGCTAAAAGAGCTTCGTAAAACAATTTACAAATCAAAACTCTTATAGATCCCTAATTAGTGTGTAATATTAACAAATACCTATATAATATAAAAGAAAGTCGTATAACTTTAATAGAGCTAAACGCATATTTATGTCTTATGATATTCTTACTACTAACTAATACTTAACGGTAATTATTATTTTCTTGGCATTCATTATTTCTTCTATATAAAAACCAATATTAATCGATCATTGTATTAGACTTTAAAATCACATTTATTCATTATAATAGAAGCACATGCAACATTTATAATATAGAATCTTACGCGTAATTAAATATTATTACGATCATTGAATTGACATCAATTATTACAATCGAAACTTTTAAAAACGAGGATATAAAATATTTAAATATTTCCCTTACCTGATACAATGTGTCAGGGTATAGTTCCAAAAACCTGTCCTTCGGGATAAAATCCATAATTGTAACTCTTTGATCACTTCACAAACACCGACTTTTGTTTTATTATAATATATTATTTTGAATAATTTATTACTCAGATAGCGTCCAACTTGCACTGCCAATAAATCGGAACCTATAATGAACATGTGATTATATGCATTGTGTATTTATATCAGAAGATCGATTATAACTATCCAGTAGATATGTCGCCGTCATCTGGTTGAATCTGCTATTTGATTGAATGACTAGCGCGTTCATTGAATGACGATAGAATTTATTTTTTCTAAACGTCCACAAGAAGAAAGTTGCGAAGCGTGGGTCCTATTTCTGTGTAGTAAAAAAATACTCGAATCCTACCTAACCCACCCCCATATCTAAACCAACGAATATACTAAATTATGTTCGATGTTCAATCAAGACGTTGAACGTTTAACAACTGGGCGAGTTGTCTTTTAGTCATTCAATTAAATGTTGTCATATTATATTGAAATCCCATTCAATCAAATAGCAAATTCAACCAAATGACTGCGACAGATACATTTTGGTACTTGCACAATGTTTAACGCTTTGTCTGTTCAATGTAGGGACAAGGGTAAAAATAAATTTGTGTTAAAACTCGTTTCATTAAATGTCGTATTCTTTTGTCAATATAAAATGCAATCTCGGTTCATTTTGCAAAGCCTTTTTAGATCTTTATTTTATTTATAGATTTTTCGGAATTTTTGCAATTACTGTGGCCAAGGATTCATATTGTATTAATTAATTACAAAAAAATGAGAATATTTGTCGTTTTTGAAATGTCTGTTAAAATTGGATCTGTCTGCAATGTTGTTAAATAAAGTAACGTAGAATATTGTAATTACACATAGGTACTCCTAGGTACCTATATAATTAAGATGCTTGTTTGCTGTCTTGAATTGACAAGACCTATAATTAATTGGAACATAAATGTAATAAAAACATGGTTCGAAGTGTATAATATACCTTAATACATATATATAAATCTCGTGTCACAATGTTTGTCCTCAATGGACTTCAAACCATTTAACCGATTATGTATAATAAAATTCGCACACCATGTGCACTGTGCAGTTCGATCCAACTTGAGAGGACAACCAGGATAGGATAGTATAAACATGAAGGTACCACGGGCGAAGCCGGGGCGGACCGCTGGTTATTGTTATAGTAGTTTCATCCAATAAATGTTATGAAGATTATGTACACAAAGAACTATTTTTTATAGATATTCAATAGATAAACATATTGTTTGATAAAGAAAAAGATTTGGCTTAAACTTTTGTGGATTTATTTAGTTTCGTATTTTTAAAGTAATTATTAGAAATAGCATAACTACTCGTCCCCTAGGTATGAAAAAAATAAACCTTAAATTAAAAACATTGAAATATAGGTACTTATTATTTCATTTTTTATATTAAAAACTTACCCCAATATGATTTTCCCGTACATTTATTAAAACATTTTACCGACACGTTCACGACCTTGTCCAAGCAAACTTTGCGATATATCTCATAGATAACATTATATTTATTATCTTTATGCGTCTCACACAATCAGGACATATTTTTGTCCAACCGATAAAATGTATTAAATTATAAGTTTCCGTGTACTACAAGATCCTAAAATTTTGTAAATTACGTAAAATTTTACGTGAATGTGTAGGTCATTGACTCGCACCAAGAATTCGACTCTCATTATCATTTCGTTGCAAACAAGAAAAGTACTTGCTCAGTATTTATGCTGTTTAAAAACTTTTAATATTTTCACTTTTCATTTAGGTGTTACACGCATTATTTATATCTACCTATAAAGCTGAAGAGTTTATTTGTTTGTTTGAACGCGCTAATCTCAGGAACTACTGGTTCGATTTGAAAAAATTATTTCAATGTTAGATAGCCCATTTATCGAGGAAGGCTATAAGGCCTGCATATATCATTACGCTATAAAAGAAGCGGAGCCACGCGGGTGAAACCGCGAAGCGCAGCTAGTACCTAAGTAAGTAAGGAGTATAATATGGTATGCTTAATTAATATTCTAAATAATTGAGACTTCGGAATAAAACAAGACTACGATAAATTGAAGAGAAATCTAATGTTCTGAATAAAAGTTTATTACAGAAAAAGTAGAAAAGTAATTGCAGTAATTGCATTTTATGAATTTCAAACTTATAAAAACAAATATAATTTAATTATAAGAATAATTATGAAAAAAAATAAAATTTAAAATCAAACTTATAGCAAATAGGTAAATGGGCTATCCTGGGCCTGGATAAATGGGCTATCTAACACCGAAAGAATTTTTCAAATCGAACCAGTAGTTCGTCTCAATAAAATATTTATGAAGACAAAAATGTAAGTGATGTTAATATAATAAATGTGAATTATTAAGAATTATTAGTTTAAGTAAACATTATTCACAGATGTATATTATGTTAAAGGTATTCGTAGGCTCGAAATATTTTTAACAAGAATATTAATATGGGAAATTCATTGTTCCTTTTTTTAGTGGCTACTGTTCAGATTTGTAGTACGTTAAAATGGGTTAGAAATATCATACAGCGCCATATAGGTTTATTTTAAACAACAACAACAATCTTAAATACATATTATAGTAAATAAAAAATATTATATAAATGTAATAATAATTATTATAATATTAGTAATTTGTATAGATTATCATACAGGCAAAATTATATGCTCTAACTTAGAGCTTAGATGTTTGCATCCTTCCTTAGAGCCTCTAAGTAAGGATGCAAACATCTCAAATAGATGCGTATTTTGTGAAATAGGTCTTAGATTCACTTAACACTGTTCCGCTAATTTTATTGTTTGAGATTTTCATATAATTTCATGGACAAGGACATAATATCCATATCAATACTAATTAAAAAATATATTATGAAGAAATAAGCCAGCCTTTGTATTGAGAACTCAAAAATTCACATTATTTAATATGGTACAAAAGTTAAATTCGCAACAAAGTTTACTGGTAAAAAGCAGGTCATTAATTTATTCATGCATTCATTAAATTGTTAATCCTTTAGCAATGCTTGCAGTTTTTCAGTATAATATTATAAATCAATACATTCCATAAATTATTCTTAACCGAGTTCAAAAAAAGGAGGACGTTTTCTATTCGGTCGGTATGTTTTTATTAGTATTCTTAAACATAAAACATTGTAGAAGCAACTGCTTCTAACTAGAAGTGGTGTCTGTAGACTCTTTCAAATCCACGTTTTAAATAGCTTTATGACTACTACCTATATATTGTTCATAGTATTTCTTATTACAAATAAATGTGATTTTAATATCGAAAATATTGTTCTACTTTACCAATTCATGCTCTCCCAAATTTTGGAATGTAATTTAATCAGCATTGATGTTGACTATTCTGTAAAATAATCTAGGACAGGCTAAGTTTATTCTATATTAAGTATTAATTAGTAATTTAATTATAACATTAAGTTGTATTATCTGACGTTGCAAATGAGCCAAAGGTTATCAATCGAAACAGCTGGCGTAGAGTCGTCGTAAAGTCCATTATAAATAAGTAAATAACAAGAGCCTTACTAACCAATATGTAAATTCCTTTTGATACCTAAATGTAAAAAAACGCAATTTGTTATATTCGTAAGTAGTATATTTATGAATTTACAAAGTACTATAATACGATAAAAGTCTTATGAGATAAATAAATAAATCAGTGCAGTGTAGAGCTTACTTTTTTTGTTTAGTTATAAATTATTTAGTAGAAAGCTAAATTAATCCTACTTTCTCTTAAATTTAGAAAATTCCAAAGAATGGTTAACGAAATCAATATTTAAAAATATTTTTGATACAGGAATGTCAATAACATTATTACTTAGTACCGAAAAGTAACAAAATATAGCAAGATACCAGCTTTTTTACTTGAGTTATATGGTATTGAAAAAATATTAATTTGTTTAACAGGTCTTCAGAAAAAAAATAAATGTATACAACATTTTGTAATCTGGTGCAGAAATACCACAAAAAAATAATTTTAAAAGACCCCATATGGAGCATGAAGGAATCTGGTAACTTTCGAATTTTTATATTAAAGTAGGAAGTAAGATTTTTAATTCAGATGTTAAAATGCGATTGGTATTAATGACAATAAATGATACCATTGACCTATAAAGAGAAAAAATGTACTTTTAAAAATATCAACTCGTAGTGGTTATACATGCTTTAGTGCTCAAAATAACTGAACGTTTTTATTCTTATCAAAGAAGGATTTCGTATATAAATATTTATAAAAATGGAAGAAATTACGTGCTTTTTTAATCTTGCACGATTTATTATCCTAACTAATATTATAACTGCGAAAGTAACTCTTGTCTGTCTTTCGTGAGACCTGTGAAATGACAGGATGAATAATATAATTATGCGGGTTTTTCTTTGAATACGCGGTCAAAGCCGCGGGAGCAGAGCTAGTAATCATATCTGCGAAAGTAACTCTGTCTGTCTATCTGTCACGCTTGAACCACAGAACTGATTTGGATGAATTTTGGTACAGAAATAGTGTGAGACCTGTGAAATGACATAGGATGAATCATATAATTATGCGGGTTTTTCTTTGAATAGATACGCGGCCAAAGCCGCGGGTGCAGAGCTAGTAATCATATCTATTAAATGTACTTTGTTTATGTTACAATATTGTAAACACAATACATAAATTAATTACAACCATAAAAATATGATAACATTATTGTATATCTTTTTTATTGGTTTATTAACACTTGCGTACATGATAATTAGTCATTTACGATGATAAATACTTATTAGGTACTAATGGGCCATCTGACCCTCTCCTTTCGATGTCTCTGGTACATCTTTAGAAATAAAAAACAAAAGAAAATGAAGGTTGCAGTCAAACCTCATAAATAGAAAAGTAATTTGGGAAGTAATTGAATATTGTATGTAGAGACTTATAACTTACTTAGAACTTATAATTTCTCAGTGATATACTCTTAATATACCTATATTAATTTAAATATCATACGGAACCCATATTAAGGCATATTTAAATATTGTGTTAACCTTATCTTTTACCATTTAACAATGAATAAAATGCTTCACAAATAAAATAAAAACTATGCATGGATGTTCCTTACTCAATATTGCGTAAATGTATGCAATTGTTTGCACTTTGGGATTAAAGTTATCAGTGGTTTAGATTTAAAGTATTAATCCGGTATATATTTTTAATGAAATCTTACGTTAATTCATAAAAAAAAACTAGTATTACCAATACCACAGAAAGTATTATAATAGAAACGGCATATCGAAATTATGTTGGAATGTAATAAATTATACCCTCAGAATAATTGAACATAAATTAAATATTTTTTTTTTTGCTTTCTTACGGTGCATTTAGACTAAACGAGCATGGAGCTCGATCTAGAGCAAGAACATTCTTTCGTGATCTTTTAGTGTAAACGAAAACTCGTATTCAATTTTGTTCAATATTAAAGCATTGCATATAATCTTTTCGAACGCACTAAGAACAACGAAAGAATGCTCTACGCCTGTTTACACTAAAATAATTCACAGTATTAGGGTTAGAATGAGCATTCGCTTGTTTGATCTAAATGCACCGTTGTGTAGGTGAGCACAATTTTTTTATTTTATTTATTTGGTCAACCAACATTTGTTCACAATGATTCTTAAATATAAATATTATTACATAACATATAGTTCTTGCGATAAAGTAACAAATAATTAGAGGTTAACACAGCATGCGCCAATTATATAGAGCTATTTCTTAAAAGTATACTTTTTGTGTTTGTATAATTGAGTCTTGTTAGCAATTGGGAACAATACAATAATTATTAAATCTCTCCTGGTGCCTGAATTAACTATTTATTTACATTTAAAATATTATATACATAGAACTATCATCTCATGAGCATATGACATAATATTATATCTAATATTTAATCTAGTGTCAATACTCTGAAAGTCCCTGGCAATCCCGAATATTCTTCATTGAATTTTCCTGACGATCGACGCGTTTCATCAGTACCACCTTTGTACAAATCCTCTATATATCTAGTGAAATCTTCTGATGATAGAACCTCTAGCCATTCCTCTGTAAAAATAGTAAATTTAGAATTATATAACATAAGTATCAATAAATAACGGTATGACGTAACAATAGGTTCACAAATACCCGAAGAATTTAACACATGTAAGCTAAGTAATTGTAAACTTAGTTTACAGTTTACAGGTTTATAATAAGACATAAAATAATGTTATTTTGTATTACTTTTTGTGTAAATTCTATGTTTAATTTTCCTACAAATAAAATGATAAGAAATATTAGACATAGTTAAATTTGAGTAATAACAGATATAATTTTTAGACAGTTCAGTTTATTTATACAAAAATGAATGAAAAATCGTTTAAATGCAGAAAGAATATACGCAAGTTAACGACATAATTACAACACGATGCAACTGTATTTAAGAGAGACATTTTCAATATTTATTCGTTTATCTAAAACCGCAAATTGCTATAGATATTTCTAAATATCAACCTACCTCCATTAAACCCTTTTCCTGACCATCTTGGAATTATTATCCCATTCATACAATACATACCACAAGTATGTTACATTCTGTAACATGACCGCAACTATTTTGTAGAAGTTTGCCTTAGCCCCAAAATCGACAAACATTACTTCAATCTCTTAGGACATAATAAATATAACAAGACAATATATAGATATTGTTAATATTTAGTTATTGTTATTTTTGGTAGTGTTAATATTTATATATTGTAGATAGCTACAATATACAGGGTGTCCCGCTTTCGGTATACTAAGCGCGAAGGGACTTTTTGCGCGTTTTGCATACACTGATCACATAAAAAATACTTAAATAACAAAATTACGCGAAAATTTTTTTGCTAAATTTTTCCTTAAAATCCATGTATTCGTCTCTAGCTTCACGCAGCCGGCATATACCGCTTCGCTAATGTGAGTATTTTGTCTATGAAAACATAATCTTAAACGATAGCTCACATGCGGGTGGCAAAGTTGGGCGGTTTGCTTGTTGGGGGTGTACACATGGAATTTTAAGAATTCCTCTATTTAAAAAAAAATGCGTCTGGAATTTTATAATTATTTTTTACGTACTCAGCGTATGCAAAACTACAAATCCCTTTGCGCTTAGTATACCGAAAGTGGGACACCCTGTATAAATATTAACACTCTTCAAAACACAATCTTGTTGTAAGTAGTCGATTCAAAGATGGATATTTTCATTGCATAGTATATAATGACAATTCATTCTTTTTTGAACATGAAATTCTTTTTTTAACCAGAATTAATTTTTTAATATATTTTCCTGGCATAATATGAAACCAGCTTGCATGCATAATTTTTGCACCAAATAGCAATGCATTCAAATCATCTTTCATTACATCTCAACCATCTTCTTTGTCATCACCTATTAAAATAATGACTTGAATTTCAAACATTTCCTTACCATGTAGAATTTCACACGACCGTTCGTTGCCTCCCAAATCAACAGGCAGAACATCTTTGCCAATAACATTGCACACAGCTTCACTAGTTTTATACGTATGTAGCCGACTGACGATCTTCGGTTTGAGCACTTGCTTCAATAATCCTAGTAGGGCTTCTATTGTCTTTGACTCTGTGATGATGTGGATCCCTTTGATTCGTAGACCGAAACCGTCCTTGAAGTAAATACATTATTGTAACTATAATAGGATAGCGTTTATCATTTTAAAGCTTTTGAGAGTAATAATACAAAGTTAAGTTACCTAGTAAATTTATTTATATTTATTGTAGGAAGATTATTCAATTATATTTTTAAATGCAAATATTAATTATCCAAACAAAATATAGTCGTTCTTTATATGAGGATTGATTTAATATTATCTGATTCATGTAGTAAATTTTTCAAAAGTTATATGCATATTTTTATTTTGAAACTCAAGCCAATTTAAATGTTACCTATTATTAATATTGAATAATGAATAGCCAAATAATATCTTACCATTAGTATAGTTAATCCTTGCCTTAAGTCAACGAGATCTACAATAGATACAATTTTCAATATATTTGACTCAGCTAAATCTAGCACAATTTGAATATTAGCAACGTAGTCATGTAATTTTGCATATTCACCCATCTGAAAGCATAATAATTTAAAGCTTAGAAATATAAATGATACACTATTATTTTGTAGACAGAAAAATATAATCACTACGTAGCATAAAACAAAGTCGCTTTCTCTGTCCCTATGTATGCCTAAATCTTTAAAACTACGCAACGGATTTTGATGCGTTTTTTTAATAGATACCTACAGTGATTAAAGAGGAAGGTTTTCGTATATAATTTAATAGGCTTTAGACAAAGCAAACGAAGCCGCGGGCGGAGAGCTAGTTAAACATAATTTTATATCAGATAGTTTAAATTAGCTACAAATTAATACATATTTTTGTAACTTGAAGAAAATTTGTGTTGTAAATGTATGCAACGCATGACTAAATAAATAATGCCATATTTACCAAGGCACAATATTTATAAAACTGTAAATATTGTTCTGTGGTGGAGAAATTCCCAGTTGCTTTGATTGCATATACTCTGTGATGATCTTTCGTCAGTTTTGGCAGTAATATGGGAAACCTGTAAATATAGTAAATGTTAATTAAATAAGTAATACAATTACTAAAATTGACTATTAAATGGGGAAATAATTAGTCAGATGACTAATAAGTCCAAGTATTCAATGCACTTTTAGAAAATAATACAACGTTCAGTTATTTGAGAGAATTTAATTTCCCTTATACAGTGACTTGCTGCTTAAACAAACTGCATATTATTGAACCATTATCGCAAGTCACTAATTATTACTCATCCTGTAGATAAATCGTTTAATATGATTTAATTGTAGAATGACATATCTAAAACCTTTTGTATTGTGTAAATTTTATGAATAATTATTAATGTCTCCAAATATTTAGTCGGTGAAATTAATCTTTATCTGATTATGCTGCTATTTATCTTATTTTTTTTGTGGAATAGATAATCTCAAGTCAACATTGAAAGTCAATCATAACAAAAAGCCAATTTCAATCGTATCATTTTATCAATATCAACAAAATCGCGATTAAAAATGTAACATGTTATCTGTATTGTAGAATATTACTATTTAGGAAATAGCAAAAATAGAATTCTATTTTTCCAGAGAGACGTATGGGCTCTAAAGACAAAACACTAGGCTCTATTACTAACAATTGTAAGCGATTAGTCATGAACTAAGAAACATAAATAAAAGCAAGAGTACAAGTAAATAAATATTCAAAACCATAATAAATACAAGAGTATTGAATATATATAAAAAAATACGAACGTAATTTTGCTAAATTCACAGGTATCTCTTCTGACATCGTAGCTGTTGAAAAACTTCGGTAGTAACGTCCTCAGGGTGCACATACCATCTAGGAGTTTTTTAGCCCGCTCTATTGACCCTTTTGCTGCTATTAATGTAGATTCTAAATAGTGGTCAGCTAGAAAATAATGGTTATTTGTCAATTGTCAGAATGTATATAATTATTTTGAAACAAACATTTAAACCGCTTTCAAATTGTAACAAGTAAGCCATATTTAAATGGAACCATATGGAAGGAATCAGCTTTCAAATATAAAAATTATTATCAAAATCCGTTCACTCATTCGAAGTATTGAGGTAACAAACAAATAAAAAAATAGTTTCAGCTAAAATAGACACAATATAATATAAACGGAATTTCTCGTAATTTAATTAACCTCTAGATAAAAAATAGTTGATTCGTGATTCAGTAAGCATATAACAATAAATACCTATTATAAAATGAATATCTGACAAAGATTAAACACTATGATTAATACCTAGTACCTACATAGAACCGTTGATAGAACCTGATATGTTTTCATATCATCGAAGATAAATAGTACTTAGAGATTGTAAATTATAACATAACTTCCTAATCCGTTTGTCTAGGTGTCCCGTAATCTTATCTGCCTTTTTTGAATTCGTGGGGAAACAATAATTAGTACCCAAAAATAAAATAAATAACATACTTTCTTGTGTTTGATTTTACGTGACCATTACAAACATTTAAAAATTAAAGACTTTTTAACGGATTGTAAACGCGATTTATTCATTAGGTTTATTATTTAACCCAATATTTCGAACTTTCGAACATTTTACAGCAAGAGTGGTCACGAGGAGACTCCCTGTTACAAATAATTTGCAATTATTTTATACTAATGAAGCTGTATTAACATAATCTTTCTATTATAAAGGCGAAAGTTTGTATGGATGTATGGATGTATGGATGTTTGTTACTCTTTCACGTAAAAACTACTGAACCGATTACAATGAAATTTAGCACACATATAGAGGGTAACTTGGATTAACACATAGGATAGGTTTTATCCCGCAAATCCCCCGGGAACGGGAACTATGCGGGTTTTCCTTTGAAAACGCGGGCGAAGCCGCGGGTTGAAATCTAGTTTAAAATAAGTGTAAATACACTGAAGGGAATTATCTACTCACCAAAATCTTTTTTCTTAAAGTGTCTCTGTGCCTGTATCCATTCTTTCAAAATAACCAGAGCCTCTTTAACTTCCCCAGGTTTGTGTAAATTAATATCTTTCCTCACCACACTCAAAGTATCTGGACGGAACTTGAGAATTTTATTTTCAGGCAAAACTTCCATTTTTCCGTCTTCTCACACATCAATTCTATGTTATTCTAATACTTCTCTACCATATTTGACCTTCAGTTCCCATAGTTGACAAAACACTAGACATAAATTAGAATAAGTACATAAAAAAGAGTCAACAAGTAAATAATTGTTTAAGTGTATGACGTTAAGAACTGGCTGGTTTGAATATTGAGCGTTATGTGAATCTATTATAATCAGTAGCCATGTAAATTATACGTCAGTATGACACCATGTTCCTAAGATAAGATACGAGATAGATGTATAGATAGTGAGAGGTATTCTCATGACTGTTTGGATTACAAAGAATGGAATGATATTATATAGACTTGCTTTGTTAAGTAGCTTGTCTCTGTAATCGTATGTAATCGTAAATCTCAGAGATCTCTGTCAATAACTGTATTCAATAAATAAATAATATATTGAAACTTTACATAGGTATTATAATTTAAGCAAATCGTTATTTGCTTAAATATCTAGTTGTCATTTTGAAAAGTCAGATGGTCAAAGCAATGTATGTTCAATAGTCACATGTGTGTGTTTTATTCAATATATTGTATTGTTTCCAATATTAAACCCTTAATCAAAATAATTATTATAGTTTAAACTTAATTGTATGGATAATAATCACTATTACACTATTCTATGAAACTGGACTGTATGTATGTTAAAAAAAAGTGAATATAGATATTTTATCAGAAAACATGTTCTAAACCACTCCAAACGCACAAAACTCAAATAAAATATATCTAAAATTTAAAAATGTATTTTACACTTGTTGACCCAGAACGGATCCCTGAAGTATCCAGATTTATTATCGAACTTAATTTTCAACTCAATGACAAGCTGTTAGATTGATAATATAGTCTTGCAAATTGCAATTCATTGCTGATACCTGTTTTTACTGTTCTGTGGATGATACTATGAAAAGTACGTACAGTTAAACAAGAGTGTAGCGATTTTAGAAATTAATTTAGTACGTAAATAAGTACTTAAAATTAAAGACCTCGGTTTCGTTTAGTATAGTATATAAGTAATAAAATTCCATTGTAATTTATTAACACTTTTTATATTTTCACAGAAAATAACCCGCCTCCCGCGACGCAGTTCATGGCAATGCTTTCAACAATTGCCTGTGTATCAGAAAAAGGAGATTTAAAATGCTAAAAACTAATAATATCCTTGTAGACAATGATGTTTTCTAAATAATGCGATATAATAAAAAGCTAATAATGAGCAAAAAAAGCTAATAATTTTAATCTTTTTGTTTTTATTTCATAACGTCCATGATGTTCAAATAAAATATGCTTAACAACAAAACATTGTTTTATTTTAATTATACTGTAACACCATAACTTATCTATATTTACGAATAAATTAGATTTTTATTTATCTTTTTTTTATATTTTAATCCACAGTTAACAGTCGGAATGTTCCAGGCATGCCAGCATAATCTTCATTGAATTTTTCTTGAGGTCGGAGCCCTTCGTCAGTACACGCTTCCTTCATCTCACGCATGTATTGCAAATGCTTCTCAGATGATAATTCTTTCACCCAATCATCTGAAACATTTATTGGTTTACTAGCGGTCCGCCCCGGCTTCGCCTGTGGTAAATATTTACGTTTTCCCTACGGCATGCCGCGGCAGCGGCTGGCGTGTGCCAGAATTGTTTGTGCCCTATTGTTTTAGTTGTCCATTACAGAAAGATTTAAATGTTAAAATCTATTCAGTACGTTGGTTTAAACCTATATTGACTGAATGTCTGCTCTTTAAATCAGTCAATAAGGTTATTGACTAAGGGTGTCGGTCAATAACCTTAATAACCGTCAATAAGTATATTGACTGGTTCAGGGTTTTGACTGTAACAAATACATTGATAAATCTTTATTTTTAATAATGTAGAGTAGAGTAATAGTGAAATGTAGAGCATTAATATAAAAGTAAAGTTTGAAGATATTTTGTAAAATTATTGTGACTTTGTTTGAGAAAAAATGTTCTAAGATCATACCCAATAATAGTTGTCTAGTGTTATTTAATAAAGACTTAAAATTACCATGAATTTTCCAAATGGACCTCTCTTTTCCACCAAATTCAACTGGTAGTACATCTTTGCTTATAATATCATGTAGTTCCTCATAAGTTTTGTGAACGAAGATGCGATTAGCAATCTTCGGTTTCAGCACCTGTTTCACAATGGTCACTAGGGCTTCTACTGCTTTTGAGGGACTAATAAAATGTATGCCTTTTATTTTTAAGCCATAGCAGTCCTGAAAATTTTAATGAATAAATCATCAATATCATTAATTGTTGTATTAAAAATAGATACGTTTTAATGTTTTCATTTTAATATGTATATACTTATAAAATAATGTATTAGGTAGTTGGTATAACAAGACGTGTGCATTGTATGGTCTTGGATAAATTAATATATTTTCTTTATTTGCTTTTTGCTTACATCAAACTCGTCAGCTTTATAATATTAGTATAGACTATAGATGATAGGATATACTCAGAGAGTAGTATTATCATAAAAGGTAGAGTACTAATCTTAATATACATAAATATCGTCTCGCAATGTTTGTCCTCAATGGACTCCTAAACCACTAAAATTCGCACACCATGTGCACTTCGATCCAACTTGAGAGATAGGATAGTTTAAACATGTAGGTACCACGGGCGAAGCCGGGGCGGACCGCTAGTATATAATTAAATATTCATGATGCATCATAACATGATTCTATCTCTACTCACATAGTTATATTAAAATCTTACCGTAGTAATACTTAAAGCTTGTCTCAATTCAATAGGATTCAGCTTTGAAACAAACTTTATCATATCAAACGCAGTCAAATCTTGAACGATACGTAAACTGTTTATGTAATCATGCCTTTTAATGTATTCAACGATCTGAAAAAATATACAGCAACGCATGGACGTATAAAAAAAGACGGACGGTATATCGCCTAAACATTGAGTGAAGCCTAGTAATGGCGGCGAAACATCCATGTGTGTGTGCCATGTTGCCATGGCAACAGCTGTCCTGATGACAATGGCAGCTGTATTTTTTTCTATAAATTTTGCCGTAATAATTTTGTCATTAAAACATAAAAGAAATAACTTGCTTCCCTGTGGAATGTAATCCCTTGTGTTTTGTTATTTAAAATTGTACTGTTGCGACACCATTTAACCACGCAAGACGGCATTTTAAATATTTTTTATGAAACAGTGACGCAGTTAATCAGTCGGTAGTTCACGACGTAATGGCGGCCGACTAGCTTACTATGGTGAGAGTGTGTGCGTGTTCATTGTCTTTACACGATCGCTAGCTTACTATGGTGGCTTCACGTTGTTTGTTCGTAATACGGCGTCCGTCTTTTTTTATACGTCCATGCAGCAACGTTTATTTTATACTTCAATAATAAATACAAACTCCCATCCCCTAGTTTAAGGGGTTGGAGGATGAAAGTTACAAGTTTTATAATTTTTTGTTGTTTGTGTGCTAATACTTGCTTACATACAAAATTTCAGCTTTCTAGGACATTATGAAATACCTTAAGAATTTTGATGATCATCAGTGAGTCAGTGACGAAATTAGCGTTTTTTAGATATAAATAAAATCTGAAGTATAGAAGCTAATGTAATTAAAACTTAATATGTTCAATAAGTCCGCTATTGACAATATATCCCGAAAATTTTGTTGATCTACCATAATCCAAACCCAAGTTATGAGGGTTCAAAAAAACGTCAAAGCGCTTCGAGAAAAGGTAGGTAGTGCCCGTGCGCTTCGCTTGGCTCGTCTTGGCGGGGGCACTACCGTGCCCCCAGATATCTTTTACTATTTGTAACACTGTATGTAACACCGTATATGAGTAAATATTTCGTTATATTGGAGACCAAGGCAATAGAACCATCTTTCATTCTAGAATCATAATATTATTATAATTTAATATCTCTGCGCATACTCCCCTTTTGGATTTAAGAGGCAAAGTTAAAGACTGCAAATAATCTATTATTACTAAAATCTCAAAAGCTACCTATTTAATAAATATTTTAATATATAAAAATAATACTTACATAATGAGCACATCTATAAAAGTTTGTAAAATGTAACGATTCAGTAAAATTTCCATAGGCTTTAACGATAAACACTCTGTGATGTTCGTCAGTTAATTTTGGGAGAACTGCTATTTTCCTTGAAATAAAAAAGATTAATTCTTTTTTACACTTAAGGTCTATTTTTAGACAAGCAGAGAAACGTTCTTAAATCTTACTATCTGATGTTATTCCAATCTTGCAAACTTTTGTTTAACTAGCGTGGCTGCTCTCATTCTAAAGTATTCGAAATTTAGCATTTCAAAATAATAAAAATGGCTTTTTAAACTAAAATAATAATAGTTTAAAAATAAAAAATAGAAAATTTTGTCAAATTAGTGTATTGTCATCGGTCCTCAATAAATCTACAAAGTTTGAACGAAATCTGGCCGTTTAAAGTGGGTCAAAATCGCGCCCAAAGAAGTCGGTTACAAACATACAGGTGAAGCTAATATAAAGCGTGTAAAAATATGAATTAAAAAATCTTATACGAATAGTTCTGAGAATAAAATGATGTATGAACTACGAAACAACAAAAAATCGTTACTAACGAAAAAATAAAACCACGTTCAAATCGTCAGAATTTTAATATTACTACATGGGACCAGCTCTCGAAAAAAAAAACAAAATCGGTTCAGTCAATCGAAAAATCAGAGGTAGGTAACAGGTAATAAGGAAAATAACGATATGATAGTGGAAAATATTATAGTAGTGTCCTGGCTTGTCAACTAGCCTATTAGTATTCTAGCTTAGAAATAAAGCTAGTTTTATCTACACGAAGCCAGAAATACTAGCTTGCAATCATAGCTTGTAAAACTAGCCTCGTGTATCCCGGACATAAGGTGATGGTGGTGATGTCTTGCTTACATTATATCAAATAGATCCCCAAAGTCTTTGCTTACGTCGTTAACTTCAAAGAATTGTGGTAAAAGAGTTCTCATCGTACACATCTTGTCAATGTGTTTCTTTGCGTCTTCTATAGAACCCTTTGACGATA
Organism: Colias eurytheme; assembly: GCA_907164685.1. Lineage (NCBI taxonomy): Eukaryota > Metazoa > Arthropoda > Insecta > Lepidoptera > Pieridae > Colias > Colias eurytheme. Next base: position 76,898 of record CAJQZN010042775.1, read on the forward strand.
TCAAATATGATTCCAGATACGCGTCATCTGCGAACAAAGGTACAATATTTACACTAGTGAGACTGCTACTTTGATTTACATATTATTATTCACTAATAAGCTATGAAGATGTTTTAGTTCAAAATTCCTTGAAGTATTAATTAATTATTTATTTATTTAAGGGCTTGGTCTAGTAGTGCAAACAAATGCATCCTGTCATCCTATATGTAAATAATACAAATGTACTAAGGGAAAGTTGCTCCACTTAATTTTTAAAAATTAAATCATTCGTATAATTTAATATTCGTAATAAGTATCAAAAATGACAATTTGAAACAATTTTCGTGAAAATTACACCGGGTGATTTTTTTTATCAGTACATAAGATTTGCGAATACTTTCTATTGATATCTTCAACTTCATGTTTATATAACTGATCAACTTTTACAAAGAAATTTGGACGAAATATAAAAAAAAATAAACTTTCCATACAAAATGCATAACTTTATACATTTTTTTCGACCTAAGTTTCTTAGTGAAAGTTGTTCAGTTTAACTAATAAAACGGATAAACAAATTTTGTATATAATAAAAAAAATGTAATGTTTTTGTTAAAAAATTATAAAATAGAAAATACGCAAATGAAAACAAAAGATATTTATTTCTGACTAGCTTCCGCCCGCAACTCCGTCCGCGCGGATGTCAGTCTTCGCGTCTTCTACAGATTTATTATATTATGTATAATATATAGGTTTATATTTATAAACCTAATAAATCTTTTGCTAGCATTCTGATGCTTTATCGGTTGCACTGGATTTATCTCTTTTTTTTCAATCGCTTGAATGATATAGGATGGGTCCTTGATGGCATCGAATGCTGAAGTCTCGAATCAATCAATTCTGACAGTAGGCAATTTATGTAAAATCTTGATAATGGTCCATCATTTTATTTTGCCTAAACGTTACATACTTTTTTATATATTCTATTTTTAACGAATGATTCACTCCAGTCCAAACAGCAAATAAGCAGACTTCTGCTTCTGCAACGTTTAGTTGTCCCTGAATTTGGAAAAAATAGTCATGATTCTTATCTATGACAAAAGTGTTATTTTTTGCATTGTATTTCAAATATTAAATTTTTTTTAACCGCATCTTCCGCATTCATGTCTTTTGCCGGAATTAGACATTTAACTTCTACTAGTCCCATTTTCCCTTTTTGATATGGGAGTGTATAAAGTAAATTTTTTAGATATTTCTCGTTATACTTTTAAAAAGTTATTATTGTCATTTTGCTCATTAGGTAAAGTAATTTCGATATCAGTTTTAAGTTTTTTGATACCTGCAATAATAACGTCATAATCGCCTGCACATACTTATCGATTACACCCTGTATACAATCCACCATCCACATTCATAATGTTTTCCTGTCCTCCTCTCCTTTACGCTGTTCACCGATACATTTTAAATGAGTAAATCTGCTACCACTGAAGGATGTTTCATTGTGATCAGCAAATTTTCACCACTGTTGTCGATTATTTGTTTTTCATTTTTAATTAGCAATTGGGAATCATCAGTTTTGTTTTTTGCAGATTGGTGATGTACCCTAACAATACGTTGAAAAGGGAAAGCATCAACGAATTATCGTTTTCGTCCTCTTTTTTTATTCTTCGCGTCTCTGTTACTTCTGTTTGTTTAGTTCTCAACACCCACTGAATTTTCTATGTTATTGTGATCTTCCATTACATCTGAGTTTTGATGATGTGATGATAATCCATTCGTTTTAATATTGGTACTTAGAGTTGGTAGACTAAACTAGAAATGGCGGACTAAATTTGTCAGCGCGTCTGTAAGATCAGAATATAAAACCAACATCCTGTATTTAAGTTACAAAATTAATAATCAAACAACATGCCGCTACGTTGAAAATGACTAGAAGAAAAAATTAAAACACCTCGGATCAATTTTGGAGTAAACAAATCATTTTCCCCGTATGGGGATTTCCCCGGATGAACTTGGGAAGTTCAAGTTCTCAATATAAGTTTATATTATATTTCGTATTTCTCAAACGAAAAATAAACATTTTTGGAACTTCAAAAAAATTATATTATAAGAAAATTTATGAGCTTACTTTAGTTTTAAAGAAATATACATCCCTTTACTGACACCCCGTAAAATAATGAAATTGTTGCCAATCACCTTTGCAATCTATTTGGTTTCATTAACTTTATGTTCGAAGATAATTTTTTTTCTAGTAGTTACACGCGTATTTTTTTCGTTTATTTTCCATATCGAAATCAAATGTTTAAAAATACGAATATTTGCACAAAACTAAGATAAAAATAATCAATTAACAAAAATATTAAATTTAATGAAGTAGAGCAACTTTCACTTCGGTATGAAGGAAAATCGAGCGTAGAGCACACGTCAGAACGCTCCGGCCCAAGGAGCGCGACTAAAGAAATTCGCTAGGATTTTTCCTAATTATTTTAAATATATTTTAATATTTAAAGAATTATCAAAATTCAAAAAAAAAAAATTTTTAAAGGATTAATACTCATTGGTCTTCAACCAACTCGAATAAATTAATGGAAAAAATAACTTTTAGCAGTATTTATCGATAGATTTTGTAAGGCAAAAAATGGGAAATTTAATGAATTTATAACGTTCTAATTAAGAAAATCATAAGTTTTTCGGCAATTGTATTCAGCAGTTTTTAATAACGACTATATAAGGATAATAATGTGCTGATCAGATTGTGTAAATTGTAATCGGTTGCAACGTAGTGAGTGCACAAACTTAGCTCGAAATGTCTTTGGGAGAAAGAGACTTATCTTGAAGGCCTGATTAAGGTAAAATAAAGTAACTTTATAAATGTGAAAAAATTCACGCGCATTGCGTATATAACACTAATTGATAAACAAGAAAAAAAAAATCAGTTTATCATTTCATTAGCCGGGAAAAAATTGTCAAATAACTTGTTGAAAACGCAATTTTGCTAGACTGCAGCCTTAAGAATTTTAAACAAGGATACAGATTACATTTATTACAGCTTATTAATTATTAATAATAAATGGTCTACTGCACCTATAATTACAGGAAAATGTAATGAAATTAAAGTGCCATTAAGTACATAAACTCAATAAGTATTCAAAGTATAAAACATAGCTGTAATATAGATGCATTTTTAGTGCCGCTATAACAACCAATAATAAAAAAGGTCGATGTGAAACAAATATGTGTGAAACAATAACGATTTTTTTTGTTTTTTTTTTTTTATTTAGAACCTTGTTGAAAGATAGGTGTCATAAAATTTCATGGTGCAATAATTTAAAAATGTATTTTTATTACACGAAGGTGGTCCCTTTGCAAACTAATTGCAACGTTTTACAACTCAATTTTATTGCAATTGAAAAGCAAATATAGAAATAAAAATTAGACTTTTAGTTTGCATATAGGTAAATACAGTATAATTAACCGACTTACATCAAAACTGCTTCAGGGATTTTTTTTTTCTCACTCCACTCTTATCCTTTAATAATTACTTTCTTGTAATAAACAAATACAAGTGAATTTGATATTATACTTTTACAGCATTCAAATGCTTTATAAACAATAATTTTAAAGAATATAGGCAGAAGACGTGGGTTCGAATCTTCGCCTCGTAATTAAATTTTTTCTGTTCTTTAAAATCTATACCAATCAAGTGTTCACAGCTTAGTATACTGAGAAATAAAAGAATACTAACGAAAATATTTCTTCTTAAAATGCGGTTGCATTTTAACCCAATCCCTCAGGATATTAACAGCTTGCTTCACATCTTCTGCATTCATATGAATACTTTTTCGAACCGTTTGTATAGTATCCGGGTGTAATTGTAATAATGCATTGTGTCCAAGCATGTTGTGTGACCGCACCGGACGATTTATTAAGACTGAATAAAGCTCTCAGCTCTATGTATATTATTAAGCCCTGATTATACGTATGCTAAGATTTATTTAAATATAGACTACAAGCCCGCATAGGAAAAAAATATGGGTCAGTTGAACCACCAGGGGACATATCTAGAATGATAGAAGAGCATAAAATAATAAGATTCATCACTCGTCACTTGTAAGCTATCCAATTGAGTGCAGATGAGAATTCAAAAGTACAGGTAGACTCGGTAAATTTTGGTCATATATCGTTGTACGGCATTCTTAACCATCGATAGATCCATTAAAAATAATAAGAAACCGCTCAGTGCCGTTCAAAAATGGTAGTCCACAAAGTCGGAATTTTTATTTAATTTCCGAGAATTGCCGGGGGTAAATTTGGTCATTTGACCATGTACGGCATCTGTGACATACTATTTCTATACTGCTTTTAATCCATTATTCGCAAATGTTTGTGTAGCAAATTGGTTCTATTTATCTATACTTATATTTTAAGCTGAGATTATAAAGCTGAAGAGTTTGTTTATTTATTTGAACGCGCTAATCTCAGGAACTCTGGTACTCATACTTACTTACCCAATGTGATGGTTAAGCGTGCTTTTCCACATAATTATAATGTGCGAGAATGTTTTGCGAGGAGTGTGTTTGTAGAAGTCAATCTATTCATTTATATTCCATTGAAAAGTCATTTGGGGGATGCGTTTTTTAGAGGATTTATACAGTATACAATATAATATATTATGTGTGTACTAATAATAATTTGTCATCAGTTATTGTTTTTCTTGGTTATTATAAGTAAGTATATAATATATATATATTTTTAATAATTAATTTTGCAATAACAATAATTGATGTAGGTAGTTGATAAGTCAACGACTATTAATAATTAAGTGAGGGTAGTTGGGTCAAACGTCGTATAAACAACGTCTGAGCACCATGGCACGAGTCTTTTCTTTTTTTTTGGTGTGGTGTCTCTCAATGTTAGCCAGAAGGGCTTCTACATTTTAACGCGGACGCGGGGTGAACTGAAGGTTCACCCTGGTAGCGACATGCACAAGGGCGTCCCCCCTTGACGGGGACCACGAACCTCGGCTTGAGCTGTCGCTTGAGTGGAGGAGGCCAGAAGGGCCCTAATCGGACGGGACGGGCCACGAGTCAAAGGAACGCGGCTTTTTATAGTATTCGACAGCAAGCATGTTTTGACAGGAAATAGTGACAACTATAATGACAACTATTCATCGACAAAAATATTTTATCAAAATTTACGTCAATATCTCTTATTTCTGAACATTTTCGCTTATGACTACGACAAAAAGTTACTGGACCAAAGTTGTAGAGCATTTAATTTTCAACAAATAATATTAACCATTTTTATATCAGATAAATAGTTTATGAGATACTAGCTGGCCCGGCGAACTTCGTACCGCCCAGTCAATGAATGTCGTGTTACGTTTGGGCTATAATTGGGCTTGGAACTAATTTAGGCTTTGATGAATGGAATACAATGATACATAATAAATAAAGATAATATATAACAGTATTTTATTTCCATGAATAACACATAGGTATAGGTAAATAGAATAAAAAAAACAATAATTAGATACTTAATTACTTCATACACGTGCAAGAGAAAAATTATTGAATTAAACTACGTTTTGCAGCCTGGGATGCACTCGGATTAACTCTTTTCATTCTTTATCATCGTGTTGCCTGCGATAGTCTCTACAGTAAATTTTCGTGGATACCTTATGGAACACTCGCTGTCAACCATGCATGCGGTGATTGGCGGTTGATGGTGTCACGGTCCATGAATCATATTCGTGATGTCGGTCTGGATCGGTTTCAGGATTAGCAATCCCCGCATATACAATCTCATCTACCTGTATATGTCGCCGGTAAAATAGTACCTAAATAGCCCTAAATAATAGTACCTAAATATATTTAGGTGTGTAGAACATACACGACTTTCCTTTATATACTTAGTTAAATAGATGTCGTAAAAACCATTTCAATCGCTATTTTCAAGATGGCAGCCGTGGGACAAGGGTGTCGAAGGTGTTTGATATTTTGGAATGGTATCCGTCTTACGCTTTTTCGATCAGGTCACGTGTCCTGACGCGAGTTTAAGATTTTATACCCATTACAGAAAAAGTGCTCAACGCCTCTAATGAAGTTTTCACTTCAAAAGTGGCTCTTTATTGGTGGCAAAACACCCTTATAGGCAGCTTCTTCTGAAGTGGGAAAAGGGAAGGAAAAAATTAGAAGCCCACCTCGTATCGATTTTTTCTATTATTAAAAAAATCTCATAAAGCATTCGAATGCTATGAAAGTAGGTACATATCAAATTTAATTTAAGTTATTATCAAGAAAATTCAAAATTGAATAAATTGTGCATCATGGCGTAATTCCGAATGCATCCCTTTCATCTGACTGAAATTCTTAAACGGTAAAGAGTTGAAGAAGAAGAAATCATTTGACATTTACCTTTAGTTAATGAGGACTAGTACCTACAAGGGAACTGTAATTATTTTATTTATAGGTACCTACTTATGTTAATAAAATGCAATAATATGTCGTTATGCATATTTTATCATTATTGCAGAACAACGCCGTGAGATGATTTTAATATAAATAGATGTGAACTGAACATTATTGTGAGAATACAGATTTTGATGTTTTGTCCTATTGTCTTTTTATTGATATTTCTATTTATAAATAATAGCCATAAAAGCATTGAAAGTCACAGCTCAAACGGATTTTTTTTATTACGTTTGTATAAATAATTTATACCTACATTACGTATAACATTTCTAAAAATTTATACATTATAGATATTAAAGAATGCAAATAATGTTTGGGTGTCTGTACACTCTATCACGGAGCAAATTCTGAATTGAGTGTGATATAAATGAATGTAAATAACTAAATACAGCGGTATAATCTGAATAATAAAAAAAAAACAATAATTTTCTAAGGATAACTATTTGAATAGGTAAAATTTTATTTTTATCCCACAAAGAAAATAAATAAATAAATAAAATGACACAAGAGGTAACAAAAAATGAACACGTTCATGAATTAATTATTCTTGTTGATAATTACGCCTTATAAAACTTTATGATAACATTACAACAACAGATATATTATGTAACAGGTATATTATGCAGTGTAAATCAAGATTTTTTACATTAATTAAATAATTGTCTTACAGAAAACAGGTTTGCATGTTAACAAGTAATTAGTAGGATTTCTATGTTTAATGTGACAATTAGATAAAAATTACAGCTTATGAAATCCACCAGTTATCTATATCGAAATAAACTTGTTAAAACCATTCTTTTTTAATCTACTAGCTTTTCGCGAGCGAGTTCGCCCGCGTAGTCAAAGAAAAACCCCTATAATTTCCGTTCCTGCCCGGTCTAAATAATTAATTCAAGCTGTCTCAAACACTTACTTATTACACCATGAGCTTCTTAGGGTTCGTTGAGAGTAAAATTTCAAGTTGAGTAAAATGTCGCGTCATGGCAATTCTGTCACGTCATGAAAAAAGGCGACGATTTTGGTTTTCACTATTATTTAGATTAATAAAATTATTATTCTGAGCCGAATCAACCACTTAGATGTAAGATCACCCGCAGATTGCGTTTACTGCTTTTGACAGTCGGTTGTTGGCTTAGAATATATTAATGAGCTTTATCGTGGTTGTTCCCTCGAATTATTGACCGTGAATTAATTACGTACCTACTTGTCCAAAAGAAAATGAGGGTCACTTGTTATTAAAATTTATATTCGGTCTGAAAAAGTTGTTATAAATCAATCATATTGGACTTTCTTGTGGAAGTAATAAAACATAACAAAGTACATATATACAATTGAATTTTTAACATGTTTTTAGGTTCTATTTTATTATGTGTTGTAAGCGCCTAAATATGTTATGTAGATAAACTATGAGAAAGATTTGAAGAATAAGCAAGAAGAGCATTCCCAAAGATAAAACTATATTTAAATACATTTTTATTTATTTATAAATGTACAACCGGTTGTCTGGAAGAAATCGCTATTTAGCGATAAGGCCGCCGTTTGTTACAATGTATCCTAGATTAAGTCTCAATTTGTAATTTTTAAGAGCAATAAAGTAATAAATAAATAAATGTATTTAATTATCAATAAAAGTGTACGAGCATATCAAAACTTTACTAAATTATATGCATCCTTTAAAATAAATCAGACAATTGTTTAAGAATAGTATTAAATATTTATTAATTAAAATCACAAGTATTTACCTACTTTAATATTTCATTTAATTTTATTTGTTTAAGTACAATACATACAATAAAACCCTAATCGATTTAAATAATCTTGGTCTACGTATATCTAGATTTAGATAATTCTTATATATATTTAATTCATAATAAACAGACTGTACCAAACTAATGCTTTAGCTTAGTGTTAAGAGAGTTTCACACTGATAAATCAAAGTAAATAATTTATTTCTCCAATGTGTTACCATAAAAAGCCAAGTAAGTCCTCCCCGTTGTAGTTCTTTTCCCTTAAGGTTGATGTTCCGACCGTCCCTCCATACATTTTTGATTACCTCTAAACACTTAACACAGACACTATTTCTTTAAAACTAATCATTTTATCACTTCTCTATAATGAAATGTGTGCGCGTTCGACCTTTTTAATCAATAATTTACAATATTTACTTAGAAAAACAACAGTAAAATACCGGAAAAATTTGACACTTCTACAGTAGTGTGCGTGACTTTTGCCAAGCGAAACACGACATAAAGCACGACATCTAGCGCATAGACTATATACTTATTACAGATCTAGCGCGTCAATGTCTAAACGAAAGGCGATGTTTAGACATTGACGCGCTAGATGTCGTGCATTCGCGTTCGTTATCTTATGCATAATGAGCATAATTCTAATAAATCAAAGTTCTGTGTAAAAATTGAGTAATTTCATTTCCAATCGTTCAAAGAAAATAACAATAAAATAAAATAAAACTAATGACCTTAGAAACTATGTTTTTTTTTATTTATTACTCATTATTGTTCGTCCGTCGTAGGTCTGTAAACTGTATTGTACACTGAAGGTAAATGGTACTGTAGGTACTTTAGTTCGGCGTCGTCGCTCGTCGGCTTGATATAAAATTACATTCTTGATTTCATTGACACGCGCTATGATTTGCGCGCGGAATTTCTTGTGTTGTGAATTTATTTTTGTATGCTATGCATTTTAATTGATTCAAATTGCAATGTTTCTCTAGTATGCATTTGAGACTATATTGTAAATTGTAATAATTGATCGTGGGTATAGTAATTAATTATTCTAATAACGCAATTAGTAATATATGTATTTTCGGTGGGATTCAAAACAAAAAATTGGCCCGTGATTTTTATGAAATTTCACCACATTGCAAATCACATCAATCATAGTTCATACACATGTATGACGAAAGTGATTAGTATTGTGGCTAACATTGACTCATCAGTTCATCACTGAAACCAGTGATAAATCAGTACCTATATCATATTGTGTTTGAATATTTTTAAACAATGATATAAGTATACAATTATTATAAATCGGTAAACTATCAAAGTAATCACAAACTTGCAAACATTGGTAAAATGTCCAGTAGTTTATGAGCCTATTCATTACAATCAAACAAACAAACAAAGTTTTCCTCTTTATAATATTAGTGTAGACAAACACTATGAATACGATCACGAATGCAAATTCGGGGATTTTCTAATTATTGCTAAATAATAATTGAATTCGTTTTGAAATACTCTATAATTTTTAGTGTATAAATAGACATTTATAATGTGGTGCTCATTTTTTTTGTACTGCTAACGCTATTGTAGGTACCTATTTTCGTTGTTTTATTTCAAGTGAACACGGCCATACAATTTTGTCACGAGCCGCCTATGATTGTAGGTACCTACTTTTGTTAGGCTCCTTCGTCGTCCGCGTCGGCTCGAAAGTTCTTGATTTCATTGTCACGCGCTATGATTTGCGCGCGGATTTTCTTGTGTTGTGAATTTATTTTTGTATTATTATTATTTTTTATTTATTTTTTTATTTTATTGATTCAAATAAAATATTTCACTAGTATGCATTTGAGACTATATTGTATTATGTATAATTTATCGTAGGTATAGTTATTCTTATAACGCAGTTATATTTTCGGTGGGACAATTTGACCCGTGATTTTTCTGAAATATCACCACGTTGCAAATCACATCAATCATACACACGTATGACGAAAGTATAGTGGCTATAATTGACTCATCAGTTCATCACTGAAACCAGTGATAAATCAGTACATATATCATATTTTATTGTGTTTGAATATTTTTTAAACAACGATATAGGTATACAATATTATTATAAATCGGTAAACTACCAAAGTACTTCCGAATTTTCAGACAGACAAACAAGTAGTTTGAACACGCAGTTTTCTTATACTAGTAGCAAAAATCAAAACCATAATATTATGTTTCCCTACTATATTTTACTAAAAGTCGAGTGCGTCGAAATCGTAAATAATAATATGTTTTTCACCTTCCTGGTTATTTTCCCATAGTAAATAGTGTTTTAGGTTTGTTGTTGTAGGTAGGAATAATAATAATTATTCTTACATGTTGGTTATGAAATGTATATTGAAATAATTTACTTTTACAAATCATTAGTGATATAAGTTTTGAGTGAAAATGCTTGGATCAGCATAATATTATATGGTACTTCAAATACATGTTTTGATAAAAAAAACAATAGTGTAATAAAATAAAACTGCGTTTTATTGTAATCAATGTTGACAATTTTAAATTCCAAAATTATTGATCAATAAAATAGTTTACACCAACAAATATAACTTTTATTTTTATAACAATCGTTCATAATATAAACCGTAGCAGGTGGCGTTTTGAAGTTCTGTCTACTCATACAGAAAAATGGAAAACTTGTTTTTTTTGTAAACAATTTATTACTCATGTTGTTTGGCAACTCGAAGCGTGGTCGTCCGTCGTAGGTACTTTTGTTCGGCGTCGCGTCGTCGTCCGCGTCGGCTTGATATAAAACATTCTTGATTTCATTGACACGCGCTATGATTTGCGCGCGGAATTTCTTGTGTTGTGAATTTATTTTTGTATGCTATGCATTTTAATTGAATCAAATTGCAATATTTCTCTAGTATGCATTTGAGACTATATTGTAATAATTGATCGTGGGTAGGTATAGTAATTAATTATTCTAATAACGCAATTATATTTTCGGTGGGATTCAAAACAAAAAATTGGCCCGTGATTTTTATGAAATTTCACCACATTGCAAATTATATATTATACAATTACAATTACAATTATTATAAATCGGTAAACTATCAAAGTAATTACAAACTTGCAAAATATGCTTTTCCGAATTTTCAGACAGACACACAATTTTATTAGTTTGTTTTAGCAAAGTAGGTACCTATACCTATACGCTTACGTCGCGCGTCGCGTCGTCGAAAACGGTGCGCCCAGAAACAAACATACCTAATTCAGTTACAATCCTTTTTTTGTTCCGTAATTTATTGTATTTATTCTAATACGATTTTTTTTATTCGTCGGCCAGTTCTACTAGGTATAAAAAGATAAAATTGAAATATAATTATTGTAGCGACAGCCATATTATGTTACTATGTTTTCGTAAATATGTTTTTCACCTTCCTGGTTATTTTCACATAATCTTATCTTATATATAAAAATGAATCGCAAAATGTGTTGGTAAGCGCATAACTCGAGAACGGCTGAACCGATTTCGATCATTCTTTTTTTATTATATTCCTTGAAGTACGAGGATGGTTTTTATGTAGAGAAAACGTAAATATTATGTACCACGGGCGAAGCCGGGGCGGACCGCTAGTATATATATATAAATGAATCGCAAAATGTGTTGGTAAGCGCATAACTCGAGAACGGCTGAACCGATTTCGATAATTCTTTTTTTATTATATTCCTTGAAGTACGAGGATGGTTCTTATGTAGAGAAAACGTAAACATGTACCACGGGCGAAGCCGGGGCGGACCGCTAGTCTTATATATAAAAATGAATCGCAAAATGTGTTGGTAAGCGCATAACTCGAGAACGGCTGAACCGATTTCGATAATTCTTTTTTTATTATATCCCTTGAAGTACGAGGATGGTTCTTATAGCTAGAGAGCTAGTTAGTTTAGTTTTAGTGCAGTGGCAGTGTAAATGTTGTTGTTGAGGTTATGTAAATTTAACACTTTAGTTAACTACCAAGATATAAAGAAATGAGGATAGGACACAATAACTATTGGTTGAGGTATTTATAAACTCATAATATACTTTTAAAAAAATCACGTTTTAATAAATTTCTAGAATTAAATTAGAACAGCTGATTCAAAATAGCCTAAAAAATCTTAATAATAATAATTACGCTTCACAGCAAGAAGAAATGTACCATATGTACCCGCACAAAGTCGATATTGTGTTGCCTACCGTTCGACTCAATGGCTAGGGTTGTAACTACCTTTAATAATTATTACCAAACTAATAAACCGAGTGATGCGAAATAACCATAATTCTTTTAGAGTTTGATAAAATGATCAGGCAGGTATTTTCTTTAATCCTCTGAATTCTCGGTTACTAAATTGTATCGTTGAAATTATTCTTAATCGCGTAAATTTAATAAATAATCATATGGAAAACACTTTTCATTTGTTTTTTTACTTTCACGCCCAACTACTATACAATAATTACGTTGTTTCGGTATTTTGACGAGAAAACGCAGGAAACATCCGTTGTATCATTTTAGATAGATTGTATATTTTGTATCTGTAGAATTGAAATCAAAGCTATGTATATGTTGTCTCCATTCTTTTCTTATCGGATTGTTGATCCCAATGCGAATGCGTCACTTAAATTTTATAAAAGACAATTAAGAACATCAAAAATAAAGTGATACGTAAATATTTCACAGTGCAATATATTATGTAATTAATAATAATTATATATTTATGAAAAAATAATTACATCAGATTTAATAATAGCAATTGTTTTGAATGTACATAATATGAATAAATGATTACATCATAATAGTAATAATCACAATTGTTTTATTTCCCATTTGTTGCAACCCTAGCATATTTTCATGTAGCAGCAGAAGTACCTACACTGGCGGCGCGGCGGCATCGTGCGACATCAAAGGCATTGCCTTACTAGGTAAGTTTATAATGACTCATTTCTTTTATTATATAATTTACGTTTTACTTTTACAGAATCCGATTCAATGGATTATGAAGACGAGTCACACAACGCCATACGATAGTGATGATGAATGAACATTTCAATAAATGCATGCGTGTTTTTTTATGTTGTTTTGTAATTGTTAATTGTTTCTTAAATAAAGAAATAAACTAAATATTTAAATGATGATTTGTTATTTGCAACACAACTTTATATTTGAGATTCTTTACAAATGTATATTTAGTTTTGTATCATCAAATTTATAAATTTTATTCCATAGTTTTCAAAATTAAATGTAAATGACCATAAAAACATTAATAAAGTAAATCATTGATGTAAGGTCAGGGAACGTAATACATATATACATCTGACCATGTAGAAGCTAAGTCTTGTTGACTGCTGAAGTCTGTAAAGTTTTGTTGTCTGCTGAAGTCTGTACGCAATGAAAATGTCTGCCGTTTCGAAAATAAGTTTTTAAGACCCTAATAAATAAAATATATGAATGGCAGATCTGGTCAAATACTTTCAAAATTGTATTTTTTTCAGCACTTTCATAAGTGTCTGCCAGAATGTTATCCGCGTGATAATGGTCTGCCATTGTTATTTTCCGATAGTAATAATAATCTATTTTCAAATATCAAAATGGCAGACGTGGTCAAATGGTTTCAAAGTTCGCCAAAAATTTCCACCTGTCTTACCTAAGCGCGCGCCCCGTCCACCACTCTGGGCTTAGCGACTCCTCATCTCATGTATAGTAGGTATAGGGGAATCAACACACAAAAATCCAGGTCTGGTCAAATACATACAGGTAGCTTTGCGCTAGCTCTCTAGCTATTACTTCTTATGGAGAGAAAACGTAAACATGTACCACGGGCGAAGCCGGGGCGGACCGCTAGTAAATAATAAAATAATAAATAGTGTATTAGATTTGTTATTGTATCTTGTATACCTACGAATAATTATTCTTACGTCTTGTTGGGAAATGTTCAAATACCTACCTATTGAAATAATTTACTGTTACAAATCATTAGTGTTATTAGTTTTGAGTGAATAGGCATGGATCAGAAATTCAGAATATAATATGCTACTAACTACTCAAATACATACATGTTTACACAACAAACACCACTGACCTCTATAACTATAAGTTATAGAGGTCAGTGACCGTCAGTGACAAACACTATGGATACCTACGCTCGCGAATGCAAATTCGGTGATTTACTAATTATTGATACCTAGTCATTGAATTCGTTTTGAAATAGCCTGTACTTTGTAATTTTTAGTGTTATAGACATTTATAAAATGTGGTGCTCATTTTTTTGTAATAAATCATCCCGAACGCTATTGTATTTTCGTTGTTTTATTTCAAGTGAACACCTATACAATTTTGTCACGAGCCGCCTCTGGCCTCTGGGTGAAATAAACAAGTCAAATGATTTTTGTTCTAATTGTATTTTGGTAGTAGTTTGTTTAGAATTTACATTACCATTGTTTAATTTTTATTTTGTATTTGCAGTAAAATAAAAAGATGAAAAACTTCATTAGGTATATTGTACGACACCTCACTCTGAATCGCGCTAGCGAAATTTTTTCGTTACAGAGCACATATACAACTTTCGGACAGTCTTCATTGAGGCCGGCCGGCAAATCGAGTATGTCGAGAAACTTCACTTATTCGATGGAGGTATTCTACCTTCCTTCCTCCACAGTTGTGGGACCCCGACGTACATTGAACACGCAGCTTTCTGATACTAGTAGCTAAAATCAAAACCACAGATATGTCTGTGATCAAAACCATAATAATATTTTTACCTATTATTTTACTAAAAGTCGAGTGCATCGAAATCGTAAATATGTTTTTCACCTTCCTGGTTTTTTTTCCATAGTAAATAGTGTTGTTGTATGAATAATTATTCTTACTTGTTGGTTATGAAATGTATATTGAAATAATTTACTTTTACAAATCATTAGTGATATTAGTTTTGAGTGAAAATGCTTGGATCAGCATAATATCATATTTGCTACTTCAAATACATGTTTTGATAAAAAAAAAACAATAGTGTAATGTAGGTAATAAAATAAAACTGCGTTTTATTGTAGGTAATCAATTTTGACATTATTTATTTCCCAAAATTACAATAAAATAGTTTACGCCAACAAATATAACTTTTATTTTTATAACAATCCTACTTCCTACTAATGCGAAAGTTCATACATGTTTCAAAAGAAAAACTTTTACTTTTACTATTATTTCAATTTATCCGGTTTAATTAAGACTTAATATTGATACATATGATCATTATAAATACAAATAGGAATTAACAATATAACGAATACGTGGCACAACTAAAATTTTACCGATACCACCCGTGGTCATTCTCCTTTGTGGGTCATTTGTAACAGGATGGCGGTTCTACAGCGAAAAAAGAAAAATGATGGTCAGAACGCTGATACCGGATAACTTAAGATACTGTAATATAAAATATTACTAGATTAGATAAAATATTATAGGTAGTATCTTCACCGTGTGTGACGCGCTTTACATTCACGCCATCTAGAGTTAAATCTTTATCATTTTTGTATACGTCTGTGTGTGTAAACGACCCTGTATGCAATGACAGATGTTAAAACGCATAATTTTACCGAATTGGGTGGATTTTAAGGCAATGATATAACATATTTCAATAAAATATAATATTCAGTAACCGCCAAGACTATTCCTAGGTTTGATGACTATTCCAATTACGCAAAAACTCAAATAAACTAGAAATGTAGAATTCAGCGCCATCTAGCGGGATATTGGCTGGGAACAGATCGTTGCAATCACCTTAACCTTAAAATTACTCACAGGATTTCTTTTAAATGCTTATAACTTTACAAATTATACAAAACCACTATCATATAAATATTATCATTTACATCTATATTATTATTACCAGAAATTAATTATTAGCGTTTATTAATCTACGCTTAATACTCTAAAAGTTCCCGGCATCCCAGCATATTCTTCATTAAATTTATCCCTGGGACGACAACTCTCATCAGTCAATGCTCTGTTCATTTCTTTTATGTAGTCCATGTTCTCTTTACCGCCTAATACTTCAAGCCAATTTTCTGAAATAATCAAGTGTAGGTAAGTTTCTAGAAGGCTCCATGATTTGAACCTTGGAAGAAATTATGAAAAAGAATATCAGAGTTGCAGTTAGGAGTGAAAGTCCCTTAAAAATATATGTATCAATATCAATTAATGATGATAGTTCTAGATGATGATATTTTCTTATTTATCTTTTCATTTTAGACATTGACTTCTGATAAATCGGCAAATACCTGGGGAAAAATCATCGCCAGATCTTATTAATATTATTATTATGTTACTAAAGGTCCTACAATGTAGTTAAGAGTTACCGGATACATTGACTAACCAATCAAATCCTTAAATTTACTACCTATTCTGTTATTTATAAGCACAAAGCAAAATATACCGTACCTCTGATGTCTGAAATAGATGGTTCTGTGCCTCCCAATTCCAGAGGAAGGTACTCCTTTCCGAATAACTTTATTATTTCCTCACAATCATTATGATGATGGAGCCTTTGAACCATCTTCGGTTTCAGTAACTGTTTAAGTATTGCAATGAATGCTTCGATCAGTTTCGATGATGTTATCAAATGAATCGATTTTATGCGCATACCATAGCAATCCTGAAAATAAAATAAATATATCATAATTACATCAGATTTTTAAGAGACTTTAAAAAAGGAGGAGGTTCTCAATTCGACCGTATAATATACATAATATATGTACCTTTATATTTTTTAGTAGCTAAACTCTGTATTATCAAAATTTTAACAAATAAATGATTGATTTGATTTAGCTAAGGAGTTGAATTTAGAAGATGCTTTTTCTTGAAAAATATTTGTGCTATTTAATTTTTAGCTCTGATGTTTTAATTGTGGACAAAATTAATAAATTTAACAATATACTTACAACAATGATCGTCAATGCTTGTTTTAGCTCCATAGGATTCAGGCTCGACAGCATATCTTGTAGACTTGCCAATCTCATATCCACAATGCATTCATAGTTACCGACATAGTCGTGTGCCTTGAGGTATTCTGCAAACTACATAGTCAATAATTAGTTAGTCAGTTGACCTGAAGAGCCGTGAAAATTGAGAATGAGCAGAAGCGACAAAATATTTATTTATTTTATTTGTTACAGTTTATTGTACGTAGGTTAATGAATTAAATTACAAAGAAAAGAAACAGTCTGATACCAGAATAATGTTAGACAATTATTGGGGACCATAATATCAGCACTGCATACAAGGTAACCGCGGAGGGAAGGTAAAAAAGCGAGCCACAAACGCTGTTTTTGTCAAGATCTATCTATGCTTCTTTTAAACTGACTAACTCGATTAATAAAATAAGAAAGATTATAATAATATAGTAAGATTATATAAGTAATGTTAAAAATATGTATTCAGCACAGTATTCACTTTAGATAATAAATGATTATTATCTAAAGGTAATTGTCACAGATCAAAGAAACTAAAGGGAGATATGGTTAGGGGGCGGGGCCG
>CAJQZN010042776.1:0-51945 GCA_907164685.1 Colias eurytheme
TTTATTTCTTAAATATAAATATGCCATCAGATTCTGGTAGACCTATATTATCATCAAAATATTTTGGTTATATAGTCTTAGTTACGAGGCAATAAAAAATATGTTCTAAATTTCACACTCAATAAATTATTTGTTATCATGGTACTAACAAATTGTATCACACAGGGTTTTATACGAACTTGATTGTGCGGCATTTTTTACCTCAATAAATCTGTACTATGTATCTAAATATACTTATCATTATTCCAAATTTCATCCAAATCAGTCGAGCATTCTAGAGTTATAAACATTCATCCATGCAAATGTTACTCATTATTTACTGCTGAAATTGACTTACTTTGCACCGGAAAGTTCTTATTAAAGTCACAACCAATTTTTCAGAGCACACGCACACAAGCAACCAGTTCACGCCCACAGTGACGCGACACACAGAGTCTACACACACCACTGAAGAAGAAATACCAGACTACGAAGACCATAGACACACCAAAATCCCAACCAGATCTCCATACGGTATAGATGAAGGGATCCCGGGAAGTTATCCCGGGTATAACGGGCATGAACCAGAGATAACAACTAAATGGTATCATCCGAAAGCCACGGATAATAGAGTCGTGCCGCCCGAGTCAGAGTTCTTTGCTACGATTGTTGGTAAGTTATATTTCGTAAATTATTTTCAAACTCAAACTCAAACTCATTAATTTGGCACCAAAAATAAGGTAATTTTATTATTTTAAACACTTTTGTGCTACCTGTTAATGTTTGAGAAGGTGATTTTAATGAAATAAATGTCGTCCTAATTATTGATTTCAAAATTAAAATGAATTTGAATGTAAAATGTAGAAATTACATAGATATGAATAAGTTATAAAGTGACTTAACATTTTGCACGGAAGATGAGTATGTCATTCAGAAACACCACCTTCGTGATCATTTTTTTACGATTGTAGAAGAAGTATTACATACAAATATGAGCATATCAATAAGAAATGTAATTTTACTATTTTAACGTAATTTAAAATATTAATTTCAGTGTTATCGATGGTATTTCACAGACTTTATCTTTATCTTAAATGCTGGTTATATTTTAAATATCTAAATTATTACATATTTAGTTCAGAATTTCACTTATTCGACGATAAATCTCACACCAAAAATTGTAATTAACAATCTTTCTACAATAAAAAAAAATAAGTAGGTTTACGATCGAGATGTTTACGTGATAACGTCTTATTGGTGGCAGCGCTCGAGATGAGACGGGAGATCGGTCCGTCTCTCTCTCGTTATACCTGCGATCGCGCTCGTGAGGTTTTGGTGTGACACAAGTTTTTGAACATGTCACCCGACTAAAACGATTTTAAAAACGTTATCACGTTAAAAAATCCTTTTCCAGGTATCGTAGCATCAGTACTGATAGCGATAATCCTGATAGTGATAATAGTGCTGAAGCTGATGTTCAAGCTGGACCCGTCGTACAAGGTCACTGAGGACAAGAGCTACCAGCAGAGCGCTAGTGCGGCGCTATTGGGGAATCAGGTATTATTACTAATATAGATATTTATTTATTCAATTAGACTTCTTATGAAAGTCAATTAGTCGTCATAACATTTTGTAACACTTATGGTATGAGCATTCATATAAAATATGGTCAATTGGAAGGTTAATTTGATATACTTATATATTGAATATGTTAAAACTGATAAATATAATTTTTTAATTGAGTTTAATTGAGCTACACCAATTAGTTTAGAAAATTGTGAGTGTGTCTCTTTAGAAAAGCTAGTTGAAATTTAAAAATGGTTTGCAAGCTAAATATTGTGTTTGTATCAAATTTGTGAATCTTTTTTAAACAAATTCTCGATGCTTTCAAATAGGATAGACTGTTTAGCATGTTTTGTAACACATGTCAAATTAATTAAAAGTACTTTTACCAATACTTACTCAATCTAGTTGATCTTGTATGCTGAATTTCATGTACTTATTCTTACTTATTTTCTTCTCCCTCAAATTTGTATGTCAGGTGCTAAGAGTATTGTCATATAACTAAAAATATGGCTAGGGCTGAAGCAGCGGCCTTTTTGTCATTGTTTTCACCAAATGTTGAGATCATACGCCATTTCATGTTAAACAGTTATTTTCATGTGTATAATTGTATTTTTTAAACGAATAAATATTTTAATCTTTTCTTTTCTTTTACGTTTTTGCATTGTATTCATTCATATTGTTTTATTTCTGTTTCTGGAATAGTGTTAAGGAAGAGCGGAACCTCCTGACACAAGCATTTAATTTGCTTACTAGGAGTGTTCCAATCACAAATTAGTTTAAGACCTAATGTAAAAGAATGAAATAAATAATTTGAATTTGAATCTATATGTATTGTTTATCCCCCGCAGGCCCACTCCAGCTACCAATCAGGCGCAGCAGCCAACGGTCCGGGCGCGCGCGGTCTGCAGCCGCTCGCACTGGGCCGCGCTGCCCCGCTCGCACCGCAACCCGTCAAGCGGGACGGGATCAAGGAGTGGTACGTGTAGGGGGGGGGGAGTGGGGGGAGTGGTGGGGGGGTTGGTGATGAGAGCGAAATAAAAAAATAAAATAAAAATAACATAAAATAAAATTAATTTATTTCAGGAGTATTTCCCATACAAGAACATTCAACTTCAAAAATAGATAGTGATACATTTTTGTTACTTGATGAGAGCAAAGTAGATAATGATACATTTTTGTTATTTGATGAGAGCAAAATAGATAATGATAATTTTTTATTACGTGACAGAGAGAATTAAGTCACGTGTTCATGCTCATTGACCGCCTCCTTGGTATAGTGGTTGACGCGTGAGAGTAACGCTGAGGAGTCCTGGGTTCGATTCCCGGTGGAGACGAAGAAAAAAATGTCTCGGTCTGGCAGGACACAGAAGGCTGATCGCTAAAGATAATCGATCAGTGAAATAGATGTATAATGCATCTGCCCCTTACCCCACTATGGGACTTCTTTTTTTTTCCATTCTCATTAAATCCAGTTTAACTGACAAACTGACAAATTGTTGTAGTTGTTGTTTTCATACCTCGCAATGGTCAGCAGCTAATTTAATATACATCCTTGATTATTTGTCTCAGTATTTTAAAAGTGAGACAAGTGGAGATAAAAAATAATCACAAACTTTAGCTGCATGTGACTTACCTAATGAACCAAGTAATAATCCATTATAAATTAATTTAAAACAATGTGAAAAAACTTTTGCTCAATATTCAAAACGTCACCAATCTCCAAATCAACTCTACCCACCAAAAAACAAGAACATTAACAAAATGATCGCTCGTTCAATCCGCGTGTCCATACAATTCGAACCGGACATATCAGCGTAGTTAATTTTATATACAATAGTGAATATACCTGTAGTCGCTTTTTAGCTGATTGTATTTTGGGGATAGACGTCTTCATTGCTGAAATTTGTGTGTATTTCAATTATTATAATAATCTCCTGAGATACTCTTTCTACTCTATCTCTTTTTCCGGTTTCTTAATTTATTTAATTTCAAACTTGACAATATTTTCGCTTTTACTCCCAAATATTTCTTTATTTTAGAAATCTTAAATCTTTATTATTTTATAAAATAATTTGATAAATTCGTACTCTTTCTCTTTCATTTAGGATATCTTCAATTATTTTTTTACTTTTGAATGAACTTATCAAACGCTATTTAAAAATCTCTTATATATTTCACAATGAAGGCGACTACACCCAATAAGTATGAATGAAAGACGCATAAATTGTTTGTGTTGCGTATGTAAAGTGGAGTATCGACTGATTGACAAGTGTTAGTGTAAATAAAGTTAATGTTAGTGATGTCACTCGAGCGACTGGTGTATGTGCGTTGATGTAGACACGATAGACATGGAATTGCTTATTATTGTTAAATGGAGTCGTTTGATATAAAATTGCATTGTTAACTCCATATTGAGTTAAAAATTTATTGATGTACCTTATCTGTTGTTGCTTTGAGAAAAATGGAAACAGATCGCTTAGTTTTCTTTTACATTTTGTACACACCCGCTTTTTTATAACATACAATTATCAATAAGGCAATATCGTTAACTATAGGGCTGCCAACACTGAAATAAAGCATATCGTTCAATTGAAGACTACGGTAATATTACGATTTTCTCTTTCCTATATTTATTATGTCTTATACAATTGTTTTTACATAAGGGTGAAAGTAAGGTTGATATCTTCAACATAAGGAGCTTGAATTAAGCATATGAATAAAGTCTTTAAGGACACGTAATGGATGGACTAATTGAAGGAAAATATTATTTATTTAAAGTAAGCGTTTAATAAATTGCTTTAAATTATCGAAAATGTCATCTCATTTAATTCACTCCTGAAGATAAAATTTTTCTATATAGTGTATTTCATTTTCTCTGTAGAGGCCTAATTATCATGACAATCGTTGAGCCTGACAACCTACTGTACTTTAATAGATATTTATTATTTATAGTACCTAACGATAACTTTAAATATATGTGAATAATAGTTTAAAAACCTAAGTGTTCAAAACAATTTTCATCAACTTAAAACCTAGAAGTGTTTTGGCATGTCGCAAGGTTCTATGCTAAGTCCCTATCTTTTTCTTATTTACAAAATTGCTATATTTGATCACAGATTCTTATTCATTATTTAATAATTGATCAAAATAATAGAGGAGACGAACTAATTGTTAAAAGAGTTTAAATTAATTTAAATTAGATTTTTTGCTCTTTGGAACGTTTCTAAAAGCGAATATTTTTGTCACTCCTAAACATGTCCTGTTTACTCTAGCTTCGATGCGTGCAATCCTTAATATCTTCAAATCGCTTAAATATTTTATAATATTACATCCACCGTCCCGTTTTCCTCTTTCCAAATAAATACTTCAATTAGCTTTAAAAGGAAAGTCATATTTATATAGATTGTTATGAAGCACAGGTTCTAGGTTCTATTGTATATAGTTAATATAATTAAGCGATAATGTACTGTAATGCCACACTCGTTTTACGGCACAAAATGTTAGTAAAATTTGTTTGTCTGTCAATTTTAGTGTTAATTAACAAAACGGTTTAGTGATTTGTATCCGATTTCAATACTGATTTGTACAATTTCGTTTGTGACTGTAGAAGTGAATTTATTTGTTTTAATATTAAATAAATTTGCTTCGTAAAAATATTTGTTAATCCACTTTATTGTACAGGTAGATACGACTTCGGTCGGACCAACTTTTGTTTAACATAATTCGATCAGATTTTCAAATAATAATATATATTGTAATTTACATCAATGTGTTGTTTTATTTTACCCTGACATTCTAAAATAATACCTACTTACTCAACTATTCATGAAAATTTACCTACTATGGGTGAAAATACTGTATCTCATCAATAACAAACTCAAGTTTGATAAAGCCTAGTTTTGCTGTTATTGCGGATTAAAGAGCGGGCAATTTGAGTATCCTCACCCAGAATGGAACACCAGAATGGAATAAATTTCACATAGGTTGAGAAATTTCACGCAGATTTCCACTAATGTGACGACCTCGAACAAATAAAGTCAAACCTGCAATAAAATAAATACATGCATATTCCAGAACAATGCCATCTAGTCGTAAAAGAAGCAAAATCTGAACTATCAGTAGTAATCCTTGATCCCCATCTACATAACTCTACGTTCAAACTCAAACATTTATTTATTCAACTAAATTTCTTCTAGAAGCACTTTTGAATCGTCATGATTTTACCATTTGCCTCCGATTCGGAAAGCAGTTTCAAGAGAAGAACTGCATTTTTACACCATCACATTTTTCTTTAAATACATAAATTATGTAGTATTATGAACACCGATACACTATTTTAAGTAAAGCAGTAATCGACCCCAGGTCTTAAGTTTCAAAAGGCAAGATTACTAACCATAGCTCAAGTAGAGGAAATATTGCGAATGCATACCGAAGGTTTCACATAATATAAACAAATTCATATCATAATTCAGTATATATTTTAAAGTTTAAACCATTGAACCGATTTTTATGAAAATTATACTATTAAATACCTACCATAAAACGAAAAAAAAATTCTTGGTTAAAACTACGCCTTCCTATTATTTTGTTTTAAACTACTTTTGTACGCAGCCTTAGTAATTCGCAAAACCTTCCGAAACGAATTACCTTCAGAGTACATATGTCACTAGCCAAGTGTTGGCTTTACGCTAATAAGTGTAAGGGTGCGATCTCATCGAATATCTCGAGTTTGGTAAGAAAAAAAATAGGATTTTTGTAGATATGCAGATTTTCCAGCGATATTACTTCTACCGTCCGCATCGGCCAGCGAGCTCTTCAACTATGAATTCAACTTGCTTGCTTCGGTTGCTTCTATCGTCGAGTAACTTAAAATATAATTGATAATTTGCCTTCAACATGTGTTTTATTTTCTTAAAGATCTAAAATGTAAGATTGTAAAATTTAAACTGAATAAATTATTATTATTTATCATAGACTGCGGCTAAAGAGAAATAGGAGAATACTTATTTAACTCAATAAAGAATATTTTATTTATTTTACAAAAGATGACTAACCTTATTAATATTTCAAAAGAGAAAGCATGGATAATTTTT
This sequence comes from Colias eurytheme, assembly GCA_907164685.1. NCBI lineage: Eukaryota > Metazoa > Arthropoda > Insecta > Lepidoptera > Pieridae > Colias > Colias eurytheme. Next base: position 6,639 of record CAJQZN010042776.1, read on the forward strand.
GTTCGCTATCATTGCTTAAGTTCAGGGGAACTATTATGTGCTAACTGCGGAGTTGCATTTACATGAAAATGTCAAAATTAAGTGGAGCAGCAGCAGTCAACATTTTCCCAAAGTATTATACTATATCTGCATATTCCTACTTTTGAAATGTCTACTGTGTTTCAGTCTCAAATGAATCTATAGCGGATAGAGCTTTTTCGTTCATGATGAATGATCATGTATTTACTACTATAACAAACGATTACAACATTTAAGAGTCTTTTATTATAATTTTACAATTAGGTAAAACAAAATTAGCCTTTCAGAAAATCGAATCGAATTAAAATTACACAAAAATATATTAAATATTGTGCACCTACAATAACTGGCAAATACATATATCATGGAATGAGGATAATATTTAGACAGAAAGCACTGAAAAAAAAAATTGTTCATAGAGATTTTGCTATGATTAGTGTTAAGTCTTTCATTATATCAAGCCGAAGTTCTTATACTTATCGATTTAATTTCAACAGACTTGTTGCCGTAACGAAATAGGCCAGGATGTAGGCGTATACACGTGTAAAAGTTAGTAAGTATCGTCTAGACGTATTATGTGAAGGCTACAACATTTTTTATATTAAAAACAATTATTTTATTATCGTATTGTGTGAAATAACGATACAAATATTGTTGCAATATGATAGTGCTGTAGAGTTTGTGTTACTGTTTATCGGAATAGTATTAGCAACTACTGGTCCGAATTAATAATCTGTTTATCGAGGAGTATGAAATATTTATTAGAAAAGTAATTATAAAGCAAAACAAAATAATCTTTTTACGGATTATGTGTAAAACTAAACTGAAAATATTATAAATATGAAATTTGATATTCTTAATATAAATATGAAATTTTATCTTCTTAATATATATATTCTTAATATAAAATAACGTTTAAAGAATAAATACCTAGTAATAAAAGCTAGCGTGAGCATTCATTTTAATTCAACGCTTGTTTTAGTTAAAATTTTGAAAGCATATAATTTTAAGTCCCTTGTCAGCTTAACTTTACACAAATAATTTTCTTTAAGAGTAAATTTGAAGAAGTTTAAGATATTATTCAAATATTTGCATTTTAAGTCTATATACATAAGTATGTATATTGTATATACAGTTTTGTTAGCTTATTCTAAGAAAAATATAAGCTCGTAAACTGTTTCAGAATTATTTGGCCCATATTGTAACTTTTATCTATCTTATAAACCTATCGAATAAACTCAAACATTTATTTATTCAATTAGACTTCTTCTAGAAACACTTTTCAATCGTCATTATATTATATTTATTATCGTCATTAACCACCAATAGAAACCAAAAACTATTTCAAACTGATTCGCAAATACGCGAATAAAATTTATTTACGGAATAAAATATTATGCAGTCTAAGTTTAAAACCCCTGACCTCAAAACGGCTATAAATTGTTGTAAAAGCTGCAACTTTCTCGGAACAAATTTAGATCTTATATGAAGTGGGTTCTAGACATGTACTCCGCAACGCTGTGTTTCGTTTTAGTAAACACAGTTTATTCTGTACTAAGTGAAAATCCAATACTTATGCCATCTGTTAACTCTGACGAGAGCGTAAAAATATCTGAATGCGTTTTAAAACTGTCCGCTAAGTACTTTGTCGAGAAAAAAGCTTTAAGTGGCAGCATCGTCATTCTAGCCATTAATCCAGATGAATTCACAAAGCAGTATCTTTTGCAAACGGTGCACAATGGTATAAAATATTCAATAATGGTAAAAACACCGTTCTATCCCCACGCGAACGCATCTCACTTTAGAGAAAAAGCAAAAAATTACATGATGATACTAGAAAATAAAACTGACTTAAGGGCTTATATTGCATTACTAAGCAAATTACCCACTTGGAATCCCTTCGCAAAAACAATTATATTATATGAAAAACAAGAAAACGAGGACAATGAAAGACTCGCTATCTCGTTCATAAACGAATTACATCAGTCTAAGTTACTTAAAACCATCGTTCTAATATATTCTCCATTAGACGATGAGATTATAGCGTACTCTTGGAATCCTTATACAGAAACAAATTGCGGGGGCAGATGCGATTCAGTATACATTTTAGACAGATGTAAAGATAATGTTATAAGGCAATTAGAGGTTCAAAGGGAAATGTTTCCATTAAACTTGAAAGGTTGCCCTTTATTAACATATGCCGTTATATCAGAGCCATACGTGCTGCCACCGGAGGGAAAACTGACAACTGAGATTTGGAACGATGTCTACGATTTTCAGAAAGGCGGTGAGATAAGTTTAGTAAAAATTATAGGGCAATTTACAAACATGACACCCATTATACGCATGTCTGCGATCGAGGAAAATTGGGGAGTCATTTACCCGAATGGATCGGCGACCGGGGCGTACGCTTTACTTAGAAATGATTCGGTGGATCTTGTTATTGGTGACATCGAAGTTACTAGAACAATTCGTAAGTGGTTCAATCCAACAATCAGTTATACGCAGGACGAGATGACGTGGTGCGTCCCGCGTGCAGGCAAAGCGGCGACATGGGATAATATTATAACAATTTTTCAATGGTCCACTTGGGCTGCCACCTTTGGATGCCTTATTACCATCAGCTTATTGTTCCATTACTTTGGCTATAAAGAGAATAGAAAAGTTTCCAAATGGCCGACGAATTCGCTTCTAAAGTCATTTGGCATGCTGCTCGGTTGGAGCGTCTCACTCGACGCTCGATCTGCTACGTTTAGAATTCTGATGTTTGGCTGGCTTTGTTTTAGCATAAACATGGGGATATCCTATGTATCATTCCTGAGAAGCTTCCTAATGCATCCGCGATTTGAGAAGCAAATAAGCAGCGAGGCGGATCTCATTCAGTCTGGAATTCCTCTGGGGGGCAGGGAGATTTACCGATCCTATTTTGAGACTAATAACGCGAGCTCGTTTTATTTGTATCGCAAATATAACTCGACAACGTTCTCCGAGGGGATCCGCCGCGCGGCTTACGGTAGGAATTTTGCCGTTGTTTCGTCAAGGAGGCAGGCGGTGTATATGGACCAGGTTTTGGGTAGAGGCGAGTCGTTGATTTACTGTTTTCCTGAGAGCCACAACCTTTATAAATACGGTGTTGCTTTATTGGCTAGGGAATGGTACCCGCTGTTGGAGAGATTCAATAATATTATACGGAGTGTTTCCGAGAATGGATTGATTGAGAAATGGAATAAGGAATTGTTTATTCGTTTGGTTGGCGCGAAAGGTACGAACACTATAGTGCCGTTGGGCATGCAGCATTTATTAGGAGCATTTTTTCTAATCGGAATTATGTATGTCATTGCAATCAGCGTTTTTATTTGGGAACTGATTATAGGTTATATTGATAGGAGGAAAAAATAGCATTTGTATTATGATTTTAAAGAAAGAAAACCATTTGTTGTCCCTTTATTGTAATTATGTGTACGTATACACATTACACGTGTCCATTCTTATTTAAGTACTCAATTTGTTCACTGCTTAAACTGAATCAAATGTATAATTATTATTTGAAAAATAAATACTTTCTTTACTTGTCTGTTTTTTATTTTAATCGTAACATAGAGATGATACATTTAACTTTTATTTTGAGGCATTCAATTCATCCTATTTTAGGGCATTGACAAAATATGAATGTAAAAAATAAACACACTATAATTATTTAAGTTTTAACTTTTATTGATAAAAATAATTTTTAGAACAGAAATTTAGATAAAAAATATTCGAACAATAAGTCGTACCACAGACTAATAATAATATACTCCTACCAAGTTGTATTGACATTATAATTTATAAGTATTGCCAAGAACTAAATCTGCTGAAGAAAGTGAAGCCAGCAAGAGCGGTTAGTATGTATTAAATTTATATTCTAACCAATAGTAACTAAGGTTATATATGTTCACACACTATGTAGATTACCGCGATATAATTCAAGGCGCTTAATTACATTGAGGCATCAATATTACATTACCTACAGATTATACTAAGTTCTTGTTATATCATGATTACCTACAATTAGTGTGTTATGCATTGATTTTGCATATATTGGCCGCTAAAGGGAAATATTATTAATATGTAAATTGGTATTTGAAAGACACAACTGTTGTGTTTCTAGTTTTAATTAGAGTGGAACTTTGCGAACTAGAAACGTTTGTAAAGTTGCAAGTTCTCGAAAGTAAGCAATCAATATTTTTTCAGAATACTTTGGTTTGATTGATTTTTTGTCACCGACTCTGAATAGTATGTTTTTATAGAAAACTACGTACTTTTTTAAACTAAAAGTAACCATTCGATCCGTAATCTTAAAATAGATTCCTATTTTTTAATTTCGGTAGTACACAAACCTTAATTAAAGCATTATTTTTTGAAAATCATAACATGTTAAAAAAAATCAGTCAATAAATGACTTTAAGTTGATAGGCTGAGATCCTACAAGTGCAAGTGGCAGTAGTTCTAACGAGAGCATCCTATAAGCAACTGCTTCTATTTACATCAAATATAGATTCTTATCTAGACGTCTTCGTCTTGATAGTCGAGACGTTTTGCTTAAGAACTAACAGACAGACCTAGACGCGAGATACGTTTTTCGAAAAAGGCATAAATATTTATTGTTTTGCTTTGTGTTACTTTTATTTCTTCTCAAGTTTTAAGTCAAAACGTAAAAGCGATAAAGAACGTGATCCGAGTTTGAGAACAATTGTAACGCAAATAAAGAAAACAGCTCAGTCGATTTGAAATGTGATAGGTATGTAGATATAACCGAACGACATACGATGGCAAAAAATAACAAAGAATTTTCCTTATCTTCCTTATTTTTGTTGTCTAAAAATATATCTTATAAAAATTCCTGTTTTTATAAGAATACCATACATCCGTTTATTTTGGTACATAATTACTTTTTAAGAATATAAATCTCAAGGTTTCCAGAAAATAATAATATAATCAATAAGGATTAATAAGGATATTTAGAAAAATTGTTGCTTAATTGACTATACTTATATTATTTTTATATTAAATCCTAAATCTGAAAGTTAGAAAAAGGACCTCTACGTCATACATTTGCATAAAAATGTTCATAATAATATGTTTCATCATCAATATCGGCATCCTCCTCGGCGTTTCTCTTGTATGCTCGATGTTTTTATTTATGCTTATAAACGTAGCCTGAGACTTATTTTTGCGTATTAAGTTATTTTAGATAAACATAAAATTAATGGCGTTTGGGCTAAAATTTAACAGCACACTTAATGTATCGGTACTATACACTTCTTCACTGCATTAATATCACAGACATTCATTCGTTTTTAACACCTTAAGCTAACATCTGCTCACTCCAAATCAGAAATGTTAAACTTGGTAAAACCAGTCAAAACGTTAAAAGAACGAAACAATACCGTCTGTCGGTCGTTGAACCACTCAATTAGTACATAGTGAATTTAAAACCGTCAACGTCACTGTAACTTAGCATAACAAATGGTGGTCTTTGTTACGTGCGTCAAACTCAAGCGTACGCGAAAGATAAATTGTTACTGAGGGCCGTTGGCACGAGACACGGTTGGATTAATCGTAGTTTAATCACTGCAACGTATGTAAGACGGTGCAAGTTCGTCTAGATCGATTACGCGTAATTTGGTATTTCTAATTGGAGATCAGTTTTAAACGCCTTGTATTATAGAGAAGAAAGCTTATCCGATTATGGATGTAGTGAAATAAGATATTGATGTGAAACATCTATCGATTTTTGTGGCGAAGCGTCACCACCCTATATTATGACGATATAATATAATATACATAGTCATAATATGCAGAAATGTTTTCACCAAATTCGTCGTACAAAATAATGTCGATGTTTCACATCTGCCAGGCGTCCCGTTACGGCTCACATTTATTTATGTTTAATTGTTTTAAGTTCCTTACAAACAATGATTTAATAATCGGAGCAATAAAAAAATATGCTATAAATAGATCTAAGCTACATTTAACAACAATTAACAGTCAACTGATTTTTGTGAAAATGAAAATTGTTTTAATAAGCGATTCTTTACTCTTCAGATAAACTTTAAATCACGTTGAAAACGACATTTACAATTATAAACTGACATGAAAATTTCCATTAAAGGAGACGTATTTCATCCTACAAAATTAAAATTAAATCTATTTTCAGGTTCTTTCCAAGAATTAACCAAATTAAATTCTAATTATACTTCATTGGTGACTAAATGTTATTACCAGTTTATACAATTAAATTAAATCTCATCGAATGAAATTGCTGCTAAATTCGCAGTTATTTAACATTAATTGAATGTCCACAATTTAATTAACTTCATTGAAATGAATAGAAGTTGTTATTAATTACTAACACCATAATTGATAATTATAATATACGTGATTGTATACATTTAGTATAAATCCTAGTTATTACTAAAAAAAAAATGTTGTGTGGTTTTATGAAACCACGGTAAAAGTGAAACTGTTCGAACGGTTCCGAACACTGCTTTGTGTAGCGCATGTCGCGTGTCGGTCGGCTGCCGAGTAGGTATACCTACTCGGCAGCCGCGATACACGCGACATGCGCTACACAGACCAAAAAGTTTGAGACGATGTAATAAAAGTTTCACTTTAAAAATTTTGATGAACTTATTTGCAACTTATGCCTAGTAAAATATAGCGGTTATCTTAGAATCATAATTAAAGTTAATTATGACTTTACGATATTCTACATCTCATATGCACCTAAGTTACTTTATAGCATACCACGCAAAGACGCTGGGCGGGGATTTACCGAAAATAGTTTATTATTTAACAATACTTGTAAATAATGACCTTGATAGAATATTGTGTAAACTTACAGTTGAGAATATTTCTAATGTGAGTATTAGAACCTAATCGACTTTACAAATTTTACGGTGACGTTTACATGGTTCCCAAAATTATTTATTTATATCTATTGTTGACAAAATATTATATGAGTATTGAGTAAAGGTCAGAAAAATGCACACATGGTATAAAATAAAACCACACATTTTGATAACAAAAATATTTTATTATTAGTGCAGTTTCAAAATTACATAAGTAATTTATTATTATGTGGCCACTAATAATCCTAAGTCACAATGAAATAAGAGTACTGGCATACTAAAGCCGTTAAATTTTAGTCAGTTAAAAACAGTTTAAACTCCCGTTAGCTCGTTGTAGAACCTGGCCTTTAATACAGTTGTCAACCGAGACGCTGTGTGGGCCATCTGACTTCCTCATCGCCACATAAACGTTCAACATAATTATCCATAACTCGAATTGCTCCAACCTTGTTAGTTCGAGGTGCTAAAACCGGAATGGTTTTGCTTAATTGGCACTTCTCGTTTTGGTTTTGGGTAGCCTTTCAATGAATTTGTAGGTAAAATAAAACAGTGTTTGTTTGGTTGGTAAAATATCAGCTGTTCAAGGCATATGAAAATGCACTGCATCTGTAACAAAAGAAAAAAAAAACTAAATTAAATGTTGTCTATATTTTCTTTCAAAAGTACTAGTCGAGTGGTATAAAATAGATACTTAAAACACAATGTAATTATTGTAGTAAAAATTAATACGTTGAATTAAATCTGACTATTTTATTTAGAATGGGCGAATCCGGAGCGAATAGCAGATATCCTATTGTGTACCTATTCGATCAGTATACAAAAAAATGATATAACTTCAAAACATAACATATCTACATATTATTAACACGTCCAAATTTAGCAGGCTATAAAACATCTTAACACCCAAGAAACACCAAAGGGATAGAAGACAAATTTGTTGCTGATATTTGATCACATCAGTTTTATACAGGGCCCTTAACAGCAACAAGATATTGGTCTATTAAGCCGCAATATATGGGTTTCCATTATCTAAACAGCCCTTCTGGGAACCTTGCGATCCGCTCTGAGGAACAAAACTTCAATATTTGGATATGACCTTCGAATACGATGTTTTTGAAATGTTGTACTAGTTTTTTAATATGGTCTGGCTTGTATGAGTGATCGCTGCAGCTTGTGAGTATGAATATGCATGAAACGGATCTAAGAATATTATTAGGTATATATATATATATAGAAAACTAACTGTCCCGGCAAACGTTGTTCTGCCTACTATAAGTTAGGGTTATGAAAATAGATTGATAGAAAAAGAGCCACACTTTCATAAAAATCGGTCGTGCCGTTTTGGACGATTATTTAGACCTACATGACGTACATATATGTTTTAACTACTGCATAAATTTTAGTGATATGTATACAAATTTTAATTCATTCAAAATAAATTTAACTAGATTTGATAAAATGAAGATAAGGGATGCATTAATAAATTAGTTTTTATAAAATAAAACCTAGCCATCGATTCTTAGTTATAAAAAAGGAGCATCAAATCTTCATTCATTTGAAACAACAATGTCTTTGTAAAACAAATTATCATACTGGTTACATGACGTTACTGGAACGCTTTGCGAAGGTTTTAAGTCGTAGATTTAGCAGCGAGCTTGACCTAATTCACGAACCAGCTTTGACCAAGTCTAACACTATTATTCTGTCTATAGATAAACTTCATCTTTCATTTTAATTACTCAACTTGAATTCAAAGCATTAGCCACTAAAACGATAAAACGTTAGTCACTAAAAACTTTCATCCTTCGAATTCCAACGTATATTTAATAAACGCCAGTTGCTGAAAATCTAAAAAGAGGAAAAATACGCAAACTGTGATGTATGGTTTAAAGGAGCATCTGTCTGTCAGGGACCACCTAGCGAGAAAGATCATTCATCTTTATACATTTTGCAACAAATAAATTTGCATCTAAAACAATCCCTACACCACTGACATAGGGTCTAGAATCGAAACTACTAGTTCCACAATTATGTTTGTGAAACAGAGATGTCTTTTAATTCCGATGAGTCTCTAACACCGTCGCATAGAAGCTATATTCGCGTGAAAGATGAATAAATAAGATGATGGAGTTTTTTGTTGCGTCTTGTTCGCTGAATGACACTTAATATGCTCTTTCCATATTTTCGTTATGATGCTATGATTACTCTGGGAGTATTTTAAGAATTCAAAAATGCTGAGTGAAAATTATCGCGGTAGTCGGGTATTATGTCATGCTGTGCCAGGAAAAACAATAGGAAAGTGACTTTATTCGAGGGGAATTTTAATGCTTTGGGGTATTGTCTTTATTTTACCGTTTGTACGTAGAAAATAATTTTGATAAACACATCAAGTTTTAGCTGGGTAGCATCGTTTGTATTTTGCATAACATTTGAGAAAAGTACTTAGTATGGTTAAAGCTTTATGAAATTATAAGATTACTCTTATCATTTTTATTGTGAGTTGTCCTCAATTAGTGATAGGGTTGCCTTTATATTGTATATCTTTATCCTTCATCTTTTATGAAATAAATTATACATATAATGTAAGTCGTTAGTATGATTATTGTAAGTCGTTAATATATTCCATAAATAAAAAATAGTGCTTACTTCCTTACCTTACTTCGGAAATGATATTAGTTCGTTTATTTAATACATAACTTATGTACACTATATTCCTCTCATATAAGCTGAGTCAGATATAAATTCAGAGGTTTCATACGTTTTGAAAGTTGTAAAATTTAACGATCTAACCCAAGTTAGAGTTACCCGAGCGGTGCTTAGCGTTTGCGCATTGATAATCTGCTTTCTGTACATTTTAAGCCCAGATTATTTATTATTCTAGGCCATGTTGATGTTGTGGGAGCAGTCAGGATGGAAATTCGTGAAATATCTTCGAAATAATGGTTGGTTTCTCTGAAAATGTATGCTTAACTATGACGTAGTATAACAAATGTCTATATATTATGAACTCAAACTCAAACATTTATAATATATTCCATGAGACTTCTTCTAGAAGCACTTTTGAATAGTTTTACCATTTATTTAAGGTTCGGAAAGCAGTTTCTACAGAGAAGAGCCTGCAAGAAACTCTTTAGTTGCTCTTCTTATCTTATATATAAAAATGAATCGCAAAATGTGTTGGTAAGCGCATAACTCGAGAACGGCTGATCCGATTTCGATAATTCTTTTTTTATTATATTCCTTGAAGTACGAGGATGGTTCTTACGTAGAGAAAACGTAAATATGTACCACGGGCGAAGCCGGGGCGGACTGCTAGTTATAAAATAATAAAATGTGGTTTAATTCTAATATGGGTTGAATTATATTAAATTAATTAGTAATAAGTTTACTATGAAAGTTATTTCTGCATTTCAATCTTATACTTAGACTTTATACATCGTCTTCACTTCATTAGTAACTCAACATCCGCTTGGATGAAATCATATAAAATCTTCATACGTTTAAGTTATACGCGATATTAATTATTATTGTAGTAAGTAGCTTATAACTGAGTTTGTAGAATTGCTAAGCATCACATTGAACTAAGGGTTTGTTGAATCTACATAGATACGATTTAGTTTTAACATTTACAACATTATATAAATTTATAATGTTGTAAATCGCTCGTGATCGAATTTTTTCTTAAACCAAAAATATCAAATTTACAACATTGCGTATTAATACCAATGACGAAAAATTCGTTGGTTAAACTTGGAGTAATAACTATGAAAACAAAGAACATAGAAACAACGAAAAAATCTTTCACACAGATATTTTCAGTATTGAATCTCTTTAACTAGTTTAATAATCAGGACAAACACACGAAGTCAAAGGAAACATCCATAAGCAAGCAAAGCAACGAAAACTCATCACTCACGAACCCATAACACATATTCAGAACCGTTCACAATGCCTTTGTGAAATTTGCACTTTTAAGGCAGGATAAAATCCCTTCCATTGACATCAAGGGTTGATTATCAAACTTGATGAAAGCTCACGTTTGATCGTTTGAGATGTTTCAAATGAGACGTAATGTATGGCATGAGCTGGTGATATTGTTTCGTGAGATAATTCGTTGCTGAAAGTGCTTTGGGTAAGGATGATGTGATTTTATAAGACGCTGGTGTAAACTCAGTTAAATTATGCTTTAAAATGTTGTAAAGAGGTTGTATTTCACTCTTTAAAAACTGAATAAATAATATATAACAATTATTAATACTTCGAATGTTATAAAATAGACGATTGTATACAAGATGATTGGAGCCCACAGTGGAACCAATAGTATGACGAGATAGAAGATATAAAATGAAGTTCATTTCTTATTTTTTAAGTACCAAATTCGTCGTAATTTACTAAGCTTTGCCTTCTTTCACCAAGCTATTTTTATAGGCATAATACTTAGGAACTTGAAACCTAGTTAAACTTGAGCTGAGCTCAAAAACTTCATAATTGTTTAAGGTACGCTTCAGGCTCATGTGCTGTACACACTCGTAAGATGTTGCGAAAATAATTTAGCTCTGAGAATGTTCCGACCGCGCCTTGGGCGGATTTACTTGAAGAATGTTTAGAAATTGTATACAAATATTACACGTCAGACTTGTATGAACTGAGCTAGATTTTAGGGGATATTTTGGGGAAGTTGTGTTAATGAAAGTTGATTGTGATTTGACTTCTATTTTTAAGTGAAATAAAAAGGGGCCGCCAATGTGAATGCAGAATCCTTAAGTAATAAATATTGCTAAAAAATTATTGTATCGATCTATGATAACTGATAAGTATAAAGTTTGTATTACCTAAATCTGTTCTTTTAAAGTGGATCAAATCGAGTCTTAAATAGAACTAGGTTTTAACTATGACAAATATAAACAATAATGTCAGTGATCTGATGATATTGTATGTAGTTAGTACATTATAGAAATAGATAATCGAATCAGTGATGTTGGGATAATTGAATTCAGTTTCTAACCGTTCATAGTAGTAAATGTTAATTGGCTATAATATAATTTTGCTTATGTAAGTTAATGTCTTGACAATAATAATTAAATAATAATATAGAACGAAAGTATTAATCCATTTATTAGTGACTTTTATAGTTATACCAAATGAATATTCATAGCACAAACCATGAGTAAACATACTCAAAAATCATTTATCAATAAACCGAACATTAATGTACAGAATAAATGCTCTACAAATTCATCCCATAATGTAGTAATTGAATTTTATAGTATTACGTAATGTAATGGTGAACACGTGTGCCCATATTACTGCATTGTCAGATGTCTTTAATAGGTCCGTAATTAAGACTGTGTTATATGAATACATTTATAATCCAGTATGTTTGAGGCAGTTGCGGTTGTGTATTAGTATTCCTGTCCTACTTTACTCATATTATGTTTGTAAACTTAGTACATAAATTGACAGACTTGACCATAAAGTATAAACTAGTATAGAATATTTCTGTAACCAAATGTCATTATACGAACTACTGAAACTTTAGATTGGTCCTTCGAGACTGCTTTTTGTGAGAACACATCTGTTACTAAATTTTTATTGCAAGTTCTTCGGTAAAATAAAAAAACTTAATTTTATTACAATTATTGATTATTTTAGACATTTCTAAGAACTGGCAAGTAGAAATTTCAAAAGCATTCGATTGGCATACAACCGGATTTTTCCAATACTAGAAATCTGATCCAATAATATGTAAGAAAGTAAACCCATATTGAATACTTAAATGTGAAGCTTAATTTAAACTTCGATCGTGCAACTGTTGTGTGTATGGAGACATGTGACGCGGTGTTACCAACTTCGCGGGATAAAAAGAGAAAATGGCAGGCGACGTAAAATTCTGACTTCGTGGTCAGCGGGGCAAAGAATGTGGTGAGGCGCAGATGTGCCTCGGAGTTTTATGTTTCTCGGTAAACGGATGTAAAATTAATATTAAGATGGGTAAGTAGACTATTATAATAGGGGTTATTGGATTAGAAGGGTAAATAAAAAATTAATAGTGTTATTTATTACCACTGTGTGGGGAAAGCTATATTTTTCTAATATCTTTATGTTTGTTTCGTCGATAATAATAAAGATATTTTCCTTTTCCTCAGCAGCTGAATTGTTTATTATCATTGTTCTTGCACTACAACTAAACAAAGACATAGCGAGCATAATAAGTGTGTGAATCTTCGAAAAACAATCTTAAATGAATACCACCGTGCTACATCTGACCCTTATTCTTTGATCAAGCACTCAGCTTATGCGGGGCTGTAAAATTTAACGGTTTACAATAAACTTGTGAAACTTAGTCCTGCGGAACCCACATGCGCTCAATCGGCTAAGGTTATGGACCTCATGTTTTTATTAGAGCCTACTCGGCGATTTTCGTAAGCGCTTCACGTTTATGACAGTATAAAGTAAATATTCTTTATTATACTTCAATTTTATTGTATTCTATCCAGGTTATAGGTTTGATAGTTACTGCTGAAGGGATTTCTGATAGAAAATATTAAAGATAAATCACGCTTGAAGTAAATTCGAAGAAATGTTTCTTATGTTATTGGAACTTGTTGTTATAAGCTGCTTGAAGCTATACTTAAAAACACAGATGTTTCAAGCCTCATTCCGGTAAAGATTGGAAGAAAAATATATTATGTATGAAAATATGATTCTTATAAAACTTTTCATAACTTACTACAGAGTTTTATAATATTGCACGAGTATGTTTTTTTTTTTAATTAATTTTATTCCATGTATCGTAGGAATTCAGCTGTCCGTTTTCATTATCTATACTAATATTATAAAAAGGAAAGGTTTGTATGTATGTATGTATGTATGTATGTATGGTTTTCACGCATAAACTACTTGACCGATATTGATGAAATTTGGCACAGATAATCTTTAGACCCTGAGAAAGAACATAGGCTACCTTTTATTGCGAAATATGTACCACGGGCGAAGCCGGGGCGGACCGCTAGTTCGGTATATTATTAGATTGGTCACATAATATTATATCATCGTTGTATTTATGTAATTTATGTTTATTATAGGTATATTTTATTACTTTACAATAACATCGGTTAAATTAAACGCTTAAAATATAAATAATTTTTAATCTAAACCTAAACAATACAGAAATAACTGTTACAAAACAAAATTTTCTACACAACGATTTCTGTCAAAAGTTTGTGAGCTGTCAGGTGCAGGGCTCAACGTTTTCTGTCAAATAATTACAGCTGAATTAATGTAAGTATGTTTAATCAATTTACTTCCAAAATAACATACGTATGATTTAGTCCGGTTATACTAATAGTGATGAATGCATTTTTTAACTGAAGAATGATTTCCAGTTGTAATCAAATCTGAAATATTTACCTGATGTGATGGGTTTATTTTAACGTAGGTATGTATTTTATTTGAACGATCAATAATGTAGATAACATTCTTCTCATAATTTTCAAAAAAAAGGTAGGAAATCATCATAGGCATAAAAATTAAAGACAAAAATAGTGTTAAATTAATATAGTTTCAAACTGTTTCGAACACATCTTTACAAGTACAGCTTAAGAATCTAGAACTGGCAATCTAAATAAAGCTGGGTTCACATCCCGTAACGAGCGAGAAACTTTGCCAATAAAATCCCCTGGCTGCAGTGAGCAATTGGCCTTATAATTATAAAAGTGCACTGAACGTATGTTCTGCTAAAGAATTATTAGGTAATATTGTATTCATTTCTTTTAGTTAAGTAAAACTATATATTTTTGCGGGGTTTGTTTGATTACTATGTGCTTACGTCGTCTACGTAAGAAGTAATGCTAAGTATCTTAAATCTAAGATATTATTGTTTTTATGGAAGCCCAAGATACAAACTCGTTTTAAAACTCCAGGCACAGCTCCAGGTTCTATAATTATGTGATTTTTTATTAAAATTTCGCCTGAATACTGATTTTGTTTTATTTATATCTTACCTTAATTAACATCTATACATATTATCTCTATCACAAACGATTATTATTATTTACTAGCGGTCCGCCCCGGCTTCGCCCGTGGTACCTACATGTTTAAACTATCCTATCTCTCAAGTTGGATCGAACTGCACATGGTGTGCGAATTTTATTATAATCGGCTAAGTGGTTTAGGAGTCCATTGAGGACAAACATTGTGACACGAGATTTATATAATATATTAAGATTACTAATTTACGTACATTCTCGATCAGGATTACTTCCCAACGTCTAACTATTATTCCTACATTTAAACACAACCTGTACAGCAATTTCCTTTCTTCCCTTACAAGGTATTAAATTTAACTGCATCTGTAGCATGTACAACAGATTGGAAACTTCTCAATTACTAACAAATTGAGTTCAGATAGAGTTGGGTCCGGAAGCTGAATATTTATGTAGTGGATTTAGTGAGCCTTGTTTGGAGCGCGGATATGTCTGCTTAGTTCTTAGTTTAGATATGACATTCTTTTGTTCGATAGTAAAGATTAATACAGTTAGAATTAATAACAATTATTTTATGCTTTGCTTCCATAGATTAAGAGTCTATACAAATGGTATTCGATAATACTTTGTAACAGTAAATTTACATACTTATATTTTGTTTTATTGCTTTGTCTATATATATAAAAATGAAACCCGTTTCGCGTTGTCACGGCATCACGTGTGAACGGCTGAACCGATTTCGATAATTCTTTTTTTATTATATTCCTTGAAGTACGAGGATGGTTCTTATGTAGTATGTTATCATTTTAAGAATACTGGTATCCTTACTGTACCATCACAGTATATATTTAATAATATTTTGCATGTACACAAAAGCTCCGACTTACACACAAGAGTAGGAGATAGACACGATTATGGCACAAGGAACAGGAATAGAATTGAAATGCCATTTTTCCGATTAGCTAAAGTTAAAAATTCATTTATGGGTCAAGGTATACGCTTATATACTTAATAGAATTCCTCACAATATTAAAGAGTTTAGTAGTTCTAAATTTAAAACTTATATAAAAAATGTACTAGTCCAGAGAGCGTACTACAGTATTCAGGAATATATTATAGACGATAAAGACCCATGGAGGGTTATCGCGTAAAAACCACAGGACGGTTCTTTGGCATATTATGATAGGTATATTATTATGTAGTTAGATATAAGTTACATATTATGTAGAGAAAACGTAAATATGTACCTCGGGCGAAGCCGGGGCGGACTGCTAGTAGTAAATAAATTTCCTTTGTTGTTGATGTATTTTTAAGGGTAAATTGGTTTGTTATGTTTGTTATGGTTTAACTCAATAATTACTCTGTCGATTTTGCACCATTTTATTTTGTCATTAGAAGGCTACGTCTTTACCTACCACCAACCGAGTAAAATAGGCAATTTTTAACCTCAAATTAGCACCGGAACCGACTAGTCATTCTATAAATAGCTTATATTCCAAATGTTTTCACATTCTAGAAATATTATACATCATTACTGCAACAAATTGAATTTAATCTGTATATATTAAATTGAACGACTTAACATATTTTGTATGACTAAAACAATGTACGCCGGAAGATAAAAGTGCTCGAAGAAATTTTGTTGCAAAATATTACACCGTTACGCCTATTCGATGTTTCGCAGCAATTTAAATGATGTTACATTTTGGCGAGTTATTTATATTTTTGGTTTTAACGCTCTTATTATATGTTGCAGGCCACCCAAGCTACGCGATGACAGAATAATAAGACCCAATTTCACCAATATTTTCTAAATCAGACATTTATTAATCGAGCTTCAAATTAAACATGTATTTTAACATCGTTGTCAACTCTACAGGTCCCAAGAAGGAAATCTAACAGCCGATTATCAAATCGACCATTAACTGAGCGACTCACGAATCATTCATTCGTATTTTAAACCGCCCGAAACAAAATGTCATAGTTGACAATGCCATAGTTTCGCACGTTGGGGCTATTTGTTCTAGTTGTATAATAACTGTCATGTTTGGTAATTCGACTAAATTGAAATGTTCTAACACAGTATACAATTTAATAATCATGTAGAAACTTTTACGTTTGCTGGTTTATATGTCAAACGATTTGGTCGTTACCATGGTTACAAATGTTTGATGTTATTTGGAGATTGTTTTGTTGTGATTTTTCTTGTGTTATTTTAATTTTATTTTGAGTTGAATAAATACAATAATGTTGAAGAAAAATCGCGGTTCAATTTCACTTGGTCGAAGGTAAACTGGATCTGGTTGAAATTACGAAAAAAAATTCGGAGTCCGAAGGAAAGTGCGAGAGATCTCATACTAGAAGAGCAATTAAAACAAGAAAAATAAAGACAAAGCAGCAAGATACATTTAAAGTAAATCAAATTATACAATTATACAAATCATCCAACACATCTTCATTTACAAAAATAAAATAGTATGCAGAGTCCATCTTGACAGCAAGAAAACTTCAAATCATTTTTTCTAATCGCTTGTTAAAAATTTAAAGAGCCTCTATGCCACGGGTTAAATATAATGCCGTGTTAAGGAAACTAATCCTCGATTAGGTCATGGTGGGACACTCCCTTACATTGATGTCCCGTTAAAAGAGTTAACAGCGTGTTAAACTAACTAACAGAGCTTGATGAAACTGGGCCTAAAAGCTAATAAGAAGTCTGTTATTTTGGAAAAAAGTAAATTTCTAATGGTGTAATAATTTTTATTAGTTTTTCTTTCTTTTTCATTTTTATTGTATACCTAATATCATTGAAATTGTTAATTTAAATTACCTAATGATTAAATATCAAAAAATACTATTTTTATAAAATGACGAATAATTGAATGTGTAAATTTAAAAAAATAAAACACTATAATTTCCTGTATTAAAGGTGTATAATATACAATAAGCTATAGGTATAGGTAATAAATGTAATCTGTATCCTTTGTTGGAAATTCTTAAATAAATAAATGAAATTATTAATCGGTTCTACAGTTGTAGCATACAAACGTACATAGGTACATACACATTTGCAAACTTAATCAAACACACATATTTGTAAAGTGTCTAACTTTGTATGTTTGTTAAGGGTACCTAGTCTTCGAAAGTGCTGATCTGATCATGAAAATTCCTTCACCAACAGAGAGCTTCACTATTAGTAATTACAAAGGCTATTTTTACCGCGGGTCAGCCTGGCTAGATAATACTAATCTTTAGATTAAATTAGTGACTACACTATTTTGTTAAATATTTATTTGAACACACATTTTTATAATTTAAAGTGAAATTAAACTGTTTTATTTCCGTTATTCTATTAAGGTCGCTTGTCGTCCACCACAATATTGAATCAAAATCCAACTGGAATCAACTTGGCAAATGGTTTGCCGCAATGGGTATTCAGACTGAAGAGTATTTGCCATTTTGACCCCAAACTGCTAAATTATGAAAATAAAGAAGGAGAAAATGCTTAATACAATTAGCCGAATTATTTCAAACAAACTTTAATCTTATATATACCTATAGGTATTATAAGTATAGATTAGATACCTCAGAAATCTAAGAACGATGTCAAATCTCAAGCCACAATGTAAATATGGACCCTTTAATGAAAATAAAACAAGAATTGATAAATCTCCGATTCACAAATGCCCTCTTGAATAAAACATAAAAAAGACAATATTATGACATACCTACACTCAAACATCTGCGCGGCATCAAAGCTTCTCGAACGTAATGGAACGTCAATTGTCACAGATAATAAAGAACAAAACGAGGACAGATTAAAAAGAAAAACGACAGATTAAAAATAAAATGTTAAGTTTGTGAGAAAGCTGCGTACGCTGTGGTTTAATGAGTACGTAATAATTTTTATTGCACCGTTTCCTAGTACGCATGATTTATTTCACCAAAACTGAGCATGCTGCTTCCAGATGGTGCGTGTAAATAAAATTCCATGAATCCAGTTGTATTGACCGTGCCATGATTATTTTGTACTGTAAATAGGGTGAGAAACAGCGCAATAGCATATAGTTGGTCTAGTTTATCTGATTTATTGCTGTTCAAGCAATTTTTGCGTGGTTGCACATATAAACAATAAACATACAGACATTTGTTTTGTAAATCATTTGTATTAATTGCAATTTATAAATTAGTCTATTCAAAACGGCCAATATATTTTTCCATAAAAAATCTACCGTACCGGCACAATGATACCATATTATATAAATTCTTATGTAGGTATATTATTTGTAATCCTAATAAAATATCTAACATAAACGAAATTTATAAACAGAGAACGACCCTCAATGCAAAATTAATCCCCGTGATGGGGATTTAGAGGATCCCATTAAATTGAGGCTTAAGAATGATTTGGAAAATGACAGTTATCTCATCAAAATATTACAATTTAAATTATGTTTAAAATAAATTGTTTCCCTACGCAATCGTTTAATTGTATATTTGCTGCCAATATTTTACTTATATATAATATGTAATTATTACAAATTTAATTGAAGAGACATGGAACATTTAGAAATTATATAACCAAACCGACGTGATTGACGGGCAAGGTGCATGTGATTAGAGAAATTCGTGGAATATTGATTACATTGTCAGTTTGCAGTTTAGAATAATATAATATACTAGCCTTCCGCCCGTTTAGTCTAAAACCTAATAAAATAAAACCTTCCTCTTGAATCACTCTATCTATTAAAAAAAACCACATCAAATCCGTTGAGTAATTTTAACGTTTAAGAATTGTGCGCACAAATAATTTTTCATAAATTCTCTTGCAAAACCAGCACAGATAATATAATACTGTACTAGTACCTACTATAATAGCAATTCTTCAATACAGACATGATTAAAAATAAATTATAACAATAACCATAAAATTGTAACAATAATTATATCCTAAGGATAGTTGTAAACCCTACTACGAATCGAACTTTTTTTTTTTTTAAGCTATTGCATAGCTTCTATCGCGGGCCTTGAGCACCTTGAGCGCGGGGACCGAATCCAGAAATTCAGTAACGAAAAACCTCACGCTCCCCACTCCGACGGGCGCGGAGGTGTGGCTTGAAGGCATAGGCATGCAATAGCTTTACCGCGGCAGTCCCCGAGTGCCACACGTCTTTTTTTATTATTTCAAATACCATAACAATAGACCCATGATTCAGTAAAGGATTTTAATTCACATCCATTGAACAGGGTTTATTGAACCGGCATCGCTGTTTTACTTTCATTAATTTTCCAATTAGTTTCCCTTTAAAAAACATTGTTTGCTTTTTCTGCATGTATTGTGTGTGAACTGTATTTACAAGGTGTATTTGTATATGGCTTTTGAATGAATGAATAAATTAATAAATATATTGTGTAGAATATAAAAATATTAACAGTATTTTATGAACTGCTAAATAACACGGAGGAAAGCCTAGTGCTTTCCTCCTAATGTGCTAGCTAGTAATGTGTACTATGCCTTATAATACACATTACTAGCCGTGCCCCGCACCATAACCCACTATGCTCCGCTCCTGTTGGTCAAGTCGTGATGATAATTTTATAGATAGCCTTCCTCGATAAATAGTCTATCTATGACTGAAATGTTTTTTTCAAATCAGACCCTCAGTCCTGAGTTTAGCGCGTTCACGCTGTTCAGATTTCATTTAAGAAAAACATTTATTTTTTCAAAAATTCATAACTAAAGTATTTTCAATAGTCCCAATGCTACCCCACTTACATTTGTAAGATTATTTTTGCCGTCACCCCTCGAGGGAAGCGTCAGTTATAATTACGAGCTACACTAATGGTTGATTAGAAGATCTGTCATCATTTCGTATTTTTGCCTGTAATCAACAGTTTTGATCAAACTAATTGATTTTTAATTGAACATTATTTAATTAAGTAAGGTTTAGTAATGTACTTCATTTAACTATTTACTACTACACAGTGGGTTGCTTGGAAGAGAAAACCAATCTATACTAATATTATAAAGCTGAAGCGCGCTAATCTCAGAAACTACTGGTTTGATTTGAAAAATTCTTTCGGTGTTAGATAGCCCATTTATCGAGAAAGGCTTAGGCTATATAAATCATCTTGCTAAGACCAACAGGAGCGGAGCAATGCAGGTGAAACCGAGGAGCACAGCTAGTTTGTGATAAGACGGCCGAGACAAAAGGCAAAACTGCAATTTCGGTTGGATGGGAATTTTAATCGTGGTTGTCGTCGTCGTTGGTAGTGACTGAAGCAGTTTGTTTTTTGGCGATTTGTTGATTCCTTGGCGATTCTAACACAAGGTCTTGTATGTAGATAATAAATGAAGTTTTAATTATAAAATTATACCAGAATGATGACATTAAAGACTTTAAATTATTTCTATTATTGTACTCGTTACGCAAAAAGTAAGATCTTTGAAATTAAAAGTTTATCTTAAACATTCCCAAAATAAATTAAGCTCTATCGATCAAAAGATTATTGCTAAAACAACTGGTATTTTCCTTTTTCTAAAATACTATACATCCCGACTTTGAACTGCCTCATGAATTTTCTTTATACATTTTTGTCGAGAATTTTTCGGATATTTAAATAGATCCTTTGTTATTTGGAATAACGTAAAAACTAATTATATTATTATGATGTCTAGCCAGTTTATCAAGACAAGACGAAGATGAAGATTTTCTAAGTATCTGATTTAATTATATTTATTTGCATATCAAGCGAATATGTTTTAGATCGCGTTTGAAAAGTATTTAATTTGCAAAAAAAATTCGTTTAAAATCTCTTTGGAAGATATACCGAGAGAAGGAACTACATGTTTTGGTAATATTCATTTTAATATTCCTCCAAAAATATATAACACCAAACGCTAATTGAATAAATATTTTAAACAGTTCACGAGTATTGAATAAAAAACACCCAACGCGTTCTTTGTAGCCTCCTTTATTGAACAAAACAATTACTTGTATTATTCGAACGGGAGTCCCCACAAAAGCTTTTGTTTCCAAAAACTAGGCCATCCGATAAGCACTAATTAACGGAATCAATTGCTATAATCCTCGATGAAAATTAGATAAAGTTAGGTCGCATAAATCAGGTCTATAACTATTCCTGTTTCCCAAACTTTCAATTAGGAACTTCACCTGGAGTGATGCCAGATGACGTTGTATGAAGTTTGGGAACTCTTACGTCAAATGTAATTTATGAATCCCACTGCAGTTGCGTCTCTCGTGCCTAATTAACAAGGAATAAATGTTTAGTGCATCCATTAGATTCATACGTGTTGTTGTTTGTTGGTTGATTTTTTAAATAATGGTGTTTTGAATGTTAAAATTTATACTTCATTATTTACATGATATAGATGTTGAGCCAATTTTGATAAATATACCTTGCCATAACTTTTTCAAAGCTATTTTTTAAACGAGGCAATACTGAACGATTCGGGGATTAAAATATAAGAAGCGTTTTTTTTAATTAGTCATATTGCTAACTAAATATTATAATTAAACATAAATACTTATCCGACTTTAATTTCACATCAATATATTATATGTATCATATGATTAACAAATAATACAGTAAAGTAAAAAAAAATCTATTATGAAAATGAGATACATAACCTACACTCCTATTTAGCAAACGTTTCTTCCAGTGAAATCCTATTCTTATCTATTGATTCCCTTATTCTTTAACATTGTGTTAACTCAATTGAAATATCTTTGTCCCAAGTCCTTTTCCCGAAACCCAACAGTATTTCACAATAGAAGTAAACGGATATGTCCTAGTTTTTACCAGCCTTTGAACTAGAATAAATACTCTGAGGACAATGTAAAAAAGGCTGCTATAAAAAAGGTTTCAATACAAAACTTCGTACAAAATAAGTTTTCCAACTAACATTTATATCATGGAAATGAACATACGTGCTGCACGAACATAACTGGGGCAGAAGTTATGAGAATATTGTCATAAGCAAATAAACAGAATATAGGAATTCAAGCCTTATGTCTCCATCTAAACGGTCAACCTTCCACGCAATTGTGGCCTCAAACACCTGAGCGATAGAAACCAAAATTCCTCTTGCGTTATTTCGATCTTAAACCTGCTGTGTGTACCCATGTATTTCAATAGAAAAATCTGTGCATGCAATTTTGGACCTCAAAATATAGTGGCAAGGTTAAAAGTTGTCTGGATAGTTTTTTGTTACGTTGAGAACAGGTGGGACTTTTTGCATACAAAGCTTAAACACAATAATAACCTAATAATGTTACTTTACAATGTTTGTGAGATATGTTTATGTCGATGATTTAGTGTGCTTTTATATTTTGGCTGCTTTATGAGAACGGGTTCGTTTGGAAATCTTAAATTTGCATGAAACTTGGAAAACAATGAAGGCAGAATACATTGGCAAATTCTATATTATCCTCATATCGTAAATATTGATCTAAAATGAAATAATGAAATAAATGTTTTGAATATGAATCGTATCGTAATCGAATATGAATCGTAAAATATGATAATATATTATGATATTACATATGTAATTTGAAAAATTGTAAATCTGACATGATTAAAAAGAGCAACTATGGAGTTTCTTGCCGATTCTTCTCCGTAGATACTGCTTTCCGAATGAAGAAGTCTAATTGAATAAATAAATGTTTGAGTTTGAGTTTGAAATACCTTTGATTAAATAACTCAAATTATTGTTAAATACCTGAAATTAATAACTAAATGAAACGGTAACCAGAGGCCAAATTATAAGCTTTTTTCGCTGTTAATATTCATTAAAAGAATCCAGAATTTTTTTAGTATTGTAAGGCTACCACCATGCTACCTCTATATTAAAATACAAAAATCCCTAAACCCAAAATAATTCTTATCTCCATAAAATATACCAATAAAAATATAGATGCATTAGTAAACAGATACGTCAAAAACAATTTCCTACCTCCACAGTCCATAGTAAAGCATTGATAATAGATGTAAGTTCATATGTCGTCAAGGCCAAGCTCAGCACGCGATGGAGCGTGCCAATAATAATCCTGCACGTTTACATTCCTCCTATAAATAAGCTAAAAGAATCATAGATTAAGATACAGATGCGGTAGAAAATATGTGAAAATTGGATAAAATGGGGGTGGCAATAAATGAATTATTAACAACGTAACAATAAATTTAAAAAATATTGTACTATATAATAGTTAAGGACCTACAATTTTTAATTTATTGTTATCACCTAATATTTTCATTCCTTTAATTTTTCAATTTCAATTCGCATTTTGAAAAATCAGGACATTTTATAAAAAAAAACCCGCAGCAGGCAGATTGCTAGATTCTTATAAAATTGAATATGGTAAAACGAAATATGACGTGGGTGTACCACGTCATATTTTTTCGTTCTTAAGAGTTTATAAAGTAAATTGCCAATAAAGTATTTGACGGAAGAAGGGCCCAAAGGCTGTTTTTAAAAGAGTGACGTCAGCAATTCTGACGTCACCATCATCAGAGCAGGCGCTCATACTCGAAGTAGTCGAATAAATGCGTTGCTAAAGATTTAGGTATACTTTTTGACCAAAAACTTTCATTCCGTGACCACTATGACCAGATGATTGGAAAAGCGCTCCGTATATTGGGTTTTATTTCTAGATTTTCAAAGGAATTCCTCAGACCATCTACATTTCTTTACCTTTATAATACTCTGGTACGCACGAATCTGGAATATGGGTCAATCATTTGGTCACCTTACTACCAGATTCATAATGACCGTATCGAGAGAGTACAGAAAAAAGCACTTCGATTGGTAAACTACAGATTCAACGCAGGAGACAAAATATCCTATGAAGATAAATTGGAGATGTTTAATGTCACGAAACTTTCAACGCGCCGACAGTACCAGGATCTTTCATTTCTTCATCATATCATACACTTTCATATTGACTGTCCAACTCTGCTCTCACTTCTTAATTTTAACATAAAACCTAATCCCAGACACCCTTCTCTCTTCTGCATAAATGTTTTAAAAAACAATACTTCTTCTATAATCCCATGGTCCGTATGTGTCGCTTGTATAATGATTTGACTTCGCGTAAGCCAAACACAGAACTTGACGTATTTGATCCAAAACTGGGTAAATTTAAAAATCAGGTCAAAACCGTGCTCAAGTCTAATCTACAAGTTCTATGATATTTTAATCTTTAACTTCCATAGTTCTGAGATACTTTAATGTTTATTGGACATAGGTAATTCATTATTATACTGTGATGAAATGTAATGAATTGTATTTTATGTGATTTAATGTATTGTAGCTATATTGATATATTTATCTGTACTATAATTTAGATCCAATTTACTTTTTGACATGTATTTAAAAACAAAAAAATTACTTGATCTATGAATTGTTTGAATTGTTTGAATGAATTGTTGATAATTTTAATCTTTGACTGCCATAGTTTCTAAGATACTTTACTAATTGTTAGACATAATTTATTGTTATACTGTGATGGAATGTAACGAATTGTATTTTATGTGATTGAATGTAATGTAGGTATTTATTGATTTAACTATATTTTAAGTGATTTAGTGTACTGTACTTAGCTATATTGATGTGATATTTATCTGTAGGTACTATGATTAATTAGATTCAACTTATTTTATGACATGTATTTTTCGAAATTATTTTACTTGATCTATGAATTGTGCTAATTAATGTAATTTTTTATAATTTTTTTTCCCTCAACTATGCTGTGTGCATACAATTAATTGGTTGGCATTTTACCGCAACATGTAATTAAATTTGTGTATAACGAGGCAAAATTGTCAGCTGTGGTGTGCACCTTATTAAATAAATAAATAAATAAAGAACGCCCGTGGGTATTTTTACTGCCTTTTTAATCTACGTGGAAATTATAGAGAGAGCTCCGAACGCTCCGACAGCCGGCGAGTGTATGTGCTCTGTGCCGTCGGGCGATCGCATTTAAAGCAAGCCATGACTCACAAGAATAAGTTTGAGTGTTGCCACTCGAATTTTTACAATGAATTTTTATCATTTTTAACAAAGATTAATTATTTCGTTAATTTAATTATTTCATTAGTGGTTGATTAATGAATCAACCACTTATTTAAAAAGATCAAAGTAAACTTTAGCTAGTTATAATTATTTAGTAGTTTGAGGGTAGTCGTTTATCGTCGTTGCGCCGACATATTATAATAGTTTTATGTAGCATCACATGTAAAATTGTATGTAGTAATTCCAACATATTGAAAACATCTTCGCCCCGGTTAAATATAACACGACGTATCTGTTTAATAATCTATGACCAGATTTCAAACCCTTCACAAATCAGTCGTTAAGGCGATCAGTACAAAGAAATGCCTTTTAAAGTTATTTATTCAAGTATTTCGGGAGACGAATTGTGTTTATGTAGGGTAGACGTAAATACATCGATTAAGACGGACAAACGCATTGTTTATAATGGAGTAAAATATTCGACAGTGGTTATAGCTGTAATAAATTTTAGTTAACGAAAATAAATAAAGGGAAATACCGTAATTGATGGAACAAATAACAGCAAGTGATATGAGAATAGGGCGTGTAAATTACTAAATGAATGTTTATTAAATTTATACGTTTCATTTTTCTTTGTAGCAATTAGCTTTTAATTGCAACTTTTAATGCTCCAATAGTTTAATTCTAGCATACAAGAAACCAAAGCATTTTATATGTAAACATCGGAATTCTGAGCTAACACATCAGCCATCTCACAGCTTTAGAAATAAAAACAAAATACGTAACTACCATGTTATATTACATTATACACGATTTTTTAATATTTTATATTTTTGATAATAATTACCAAGTTTTGCCAAGTTCCGCTATCACCCGCAGAATAACAGCTCCGAGCTCGTTCTATTAACAAAACATTTTGACCCATTTCACTATTCATTAATCGTAATTTCACCTTTAACAAATGATAGCGTAACCGAGTTAACTTTAATTACATAACAAATATTACGGATTTAACTGAATAGGCCGCGATCACATGGGGCATGCGATTTGCTCGTTAGGGGCGTTATCACCGAATGTGTTTTTACCTTAGCCTTCTTTACTGACTGTTAAAAGAGGCCGTATATGAATTTTTAGGCTTGCTGCTGTAATGTTTGCGCTATAGAGCATGACATTTGTATAGAACTTCTTACTTTCCAGTCTCAAGTCTAATAGGCAGGGGAACATCTTTTTTGGAGGAATTCCACCTGCCTTTCACACTTTTCTATGTGTTATCTGATACCTATACAAATAAAGAATTGCAATTGCAGCATACCGTGTGCCAGTGATCCGTAATAGAACCTGGTTTTGATTCCCTGGTCCGAAGTCTCCGTCTAGCAAGGTCCTGCAAGGTCACTTCAACCTCTATTGGCATTAATACAATAAGACGGCTATATCAGCCTAGGCTATATAGAAAATTGTTACATATTATAAAGGCGAAAGTTTGTATGGATGTATGGATGTATGGATGTTTGTTACTCTTTCACGTAAAAACTACTGAACCGATTACAATGAAATTTAGCACACATATAGAGGGTAACTTGGATTAACACATAGGATAGGTTTTATCCCGGAAATCCCACGGGAACGGGAACTATGCGGGTTTTCCTTTGAAAACGCGGGCGAAGCCGCGGGCGGAAATCTAGTTGTTACATATTTTCTTTGCTATCAAAGGTTCAGGCAAAATGTATATATATATCACGTGCTTGTTAGTTTTAGGACGGATAAGATCGATGGTGTATAGATCTGCATCTATACAACAACAACCATCGATCTTATTTATACTATAAAATACCATTACAATACCATTATTTATAAATAAATCTTGATATCTTGTTACTGGAAATAGAAACTTCGAGAAGTAATTGCCAATTATTTGCCTTGATATATATTTAAATCGTAGCAGCATTCTCTTAGAATCCTAGATAATAACTATCAATAACGGATTCTAATAATTTTAATGCAATTTATAATAATGAAGAAAAAGCTCTCAATAACTGTTTTATTTCCCAGGTGTTATTTCTGTTATTACTCGCTAATACACTGGCATCTTAATAAATCTCATTCTTGAATACCACATCAATTATAATAATTATTAGTCTTTTACGTTTAAAAAAAACAGAACTCGATAAAAATGGGTTTAAAAGTAACATTCTCATTTAAACAGAAAAACATAAATTTCGGCGAATGAACAACATCGTCTACTGAAGGTTCGCGATGTTACAACCACGATAACATTTGCTGTAGACATTTAAGGATAAACGCTTGAATTCTAATGTTATTAAATCAATTTATAGTTACTACCACTCTTTATTGTGGAATAAAATATTGTATAGTGTATAGCAGTTCTTAAAATCTCAGTTGATAGGAGTATTGTCGATACATATAATTCGTCATTAGAAAAATCAGAAGTTAGAAAGGAAAAGGAATTTCGATATAAAGAAAGAAAGTATATTTTATCTATTTTTTTCTAAATAAACCAATCGTTACCTCCACAAGTAAATAATTCTATGAAAATCCCTTTTGTAATTCCAATAATCTGTTTGTTCTCTGTACTATAAACATGTATCTTCATAGACGGCTCGTTTATGTGGACGTATTTTATAGTAGCCATGTGCTACATTATCTTTGATTGCAATCAATATTGCTGCGAAACAGTCTTTTATCTGTATGTAGAAGCAAAAGCAATTAATCAATTAAAAATTAAAATTATAATAACAACGATAATCTCATCCACAACATGATTATTTTCAAACGATTTTTTATTCAGTTTTATTGGCTCTTATCTCCTATGCTATACCTATTATTATTTTTATTTAGAATTAGGTACCAATAATACATACAGTAAGTACTAAAGCAATTGTAGTATCTTGAGCCAAAAGAAAAAACTACAAAAAACGGAGTCTTTGTTAAGTTGTGATTGAACATGATGTTATTATGTTGCTGTTGTTTTTAAAATGTGTTGATGATAATTATCATGTATAACACAACTGATACAACATTATTACAACGTCATATTAATCTACAACATGACGTAAACTTGTGTTTGAAACGAATTTCTTACTTACTTTATTTTGCCCCTAGCTCCTATACTATAACGATTTCTGGGTTACCGTTTTAGCTACATTATGTTATATTTAATTATCAATCTATTGGTATATATTTCATTCCTGTCGATTCTGGGTCATTTTTTGGACATCACCTTTCAATGAGGGAGTCTGTCGCACGATAATGTGAACTGGAAGTTAAAAGAACTGAAAGTTAGCTAATGATAATGGATAATAACACGCATCGTGTTGCGTTTGAAATAGCAGAAAAATGTATTTCATCTAATTACTATCAATTCATTAATTACTACATCTATGTGCATATTTGTCTAAAATTCTAAATATCCTTTAAAGAAGTTACATAAAATATGTTCGTAATATCAACAGTTTACCAATAATATCAAAACGTAAAACAAAAATTTGCCCTAAATTCCACCGATGCAAAAATAAAAGAGAAGTTTTTAATCAATCGGAACGCTGCATGTTCTATAAACAATTCCGTTTTTGGCTAATATGTTCTTTATGTTTGGCGCCAGTGATATATCTGGTGGCAATTACAAACACGAAACTGGATCTGAACTTTTTAACAGAAAAACTGCTACGAAAAACGGATCTATTATTAACTGCGTCCGGGAAAAGTTCAGTCTCAATAGTCAATTTGGACAGGGAGATGTTAACAAGGAATAACAATAGGTACCAAAAATTCGCTTTGACAAAACGTTTATGAAGTTCAGACGTTGGACATGGAAAAACACGTATTACCCGGCCGGTTGTCAAAGGAGGCCAGGACCACACGTTTCCCTTGTCTTTTCGACCTTTTTACTTTGCCTTTTTATCCCTTTTGCCTTGCCTTTTTGAGCGGCGCCGCGTGAAATTGAGGCCCGCTGTATTGAGATGAAACGTGGGATTTTTGCTTTGATTTTCGACAACTGTTTGTGCCGGGGTCTGCGAATTTGTGAATCGCTTTTTTGACGTTTTTTTACTATCTGTGACAGAATAAACTCACCTTCTGTGAAAGAAAAACCCGCCAATGTTATGATAGTTTGCGTTAACGCAGAAAATATTGTACTTGTAACGAGAAATGTTACAGCACTGATTTAAATCATTTTAAATTTTATTGTAAATTACAACACTACATAATCGTAACATTATATTCCATTGGTTTATCTTCTTTGTTATAAATTATTTTGAGACTTCAATTTTCTGAATCATTTTAACGAATGAGCTCTTTGATAAAATAACATTTAAATTTTTGAAAATAATTGAATAAGAATCGATTGATAAACCGCACTCATTATATAAACATAAAAAGTTTCCGCCAATACCAAGCCATAATTAAATTTAATAACACACTGATAGTCGTTGAATTTTGCCGTATTCCGCATTTAGTTATTGTAATTTCGATTCAATTTCCTTTTTGCGGCTTTAAAATTTTACCTTACATAATAGGCATGACGACAGTATCCATAAATGATCGTATTAGTGTTTTTAAGGGAAAATGTATAATAGATAAATTACATATAGTGACTTAGAAATCTTAAAAACATTAGGATTAATGAGATTATCAATAAAGTAAAACATTGAAATACTGCAGTTGGCCATTTTGACTAAAACACGCGTGACGTCACGCTTAAGTAAACAACTCACGTCAGATGTTTTTTGTTGTTATGAATATGTTGAGAATACGCATTTTTATTTATTTTCTATTGTTTCACGTATGCTTTATCGACTCAGAACAGAAATATAATTGCGAATTCACGAATACATGGTTCGGGGTTCTCCGCGCCAACTTTATACAATCATTTCTTATTATTTTCTCGCTTGAAATAATTACTAACACATTTCTGAGCATTATTTTTATGTGGATTCACACTGCAATACTGCACACCACTTATAAACTTTGAAATTCGTTTCTATAACACATATTAAATAAATATTTTTTTAATTTTCTTCGCAATGCGTACAAATAATTACGTATTTACCAAAGTGTGACGTCACGCCTACGCCATGACACCTGCGAGCTGTTTTGGCACAGATAATAAATATTTTTTGGAAAATGGCTTTTATCTTCGTTAAATTTAAGTATATTACCGAAATATAGGGTTTTTCTTGTATAGTAAACGTATACACACATTATGGAAGAGGATTTCAAAATCTTTCGTCATGCCTATTGTATTGTGGCGTTTTCATTTACTGCGTAGGTAATTTAAAAGATATATATGCGTTTAATTATTGTTATATTGAACGCTTGCTATTGTTGGCAAAGAACGTTGGTTAAATAGAAATCGTTTAACTGCCTCCGTCATGGATGTATTGGAAATTACGGTTGTTTTATATTGTGTTTACATATTAAAATTGGGTTGTATGTACCAAAGTAAACACCTATTAATTTATTTTCTTATATTGATTGCAACTTTATATTTAATTAATACACTGATATAAACCTTATTATCAACTAGTGCCGCTTTAGTAGCTACTTAAATCACTACATAGTATAAAACAAAGTCGCTTTTTCTGTCCCTATGTCCCTTTGTATGCTTAAATCTTTAAAAATACGCAACGGATTTAGATGCGGTTTTTTTTGAATAGATAGAGTGATTTAAGAGGAAGGTTTTTGTATATAATTTATTAGGTTTCAGACAAAGCGGGCGAAGCCGCCGGCGGTAAGCTAGTACGTATAATAAATATTGTTTATATAATATTACTTATGCTAATCTAAAACAAAACATAAGCTCATGATATAACATGTATTAAAAATAAAACCTATCAAAAAACCAAATCCAGAAACGGTCAAGTGCGGTAAAAAGAACGTTTGTTTAATAAAACCTTTTTGTTATATAAAACGTGTGTAATTTACGCTTTCCTGATATATTACATAGGAATTACATGGTACAGATAAAGGTGAGTCACGGTGGATCTCTAATGTGCCTCCCGGGAGTTCGTGTGTTTGCTTCAAGATTCGGTAATGCATTGTGGGGTAAAAATAGTTCACAATCTTGGGTATTTACTTTTGTGTGGTAGGTATATAATGTAAGGGTAATTATTGAAATCTTATCTATACTAATATTTTAAAGCTGAAGAGTTTGTTTGAACGCGCTAATCTCAGGAACTACTAATCCGATTTGAAAAATTCTTTCGGTGTTAGATAATCCATTTACCAAGGAAGGCTATAGGCTATATATCATCACGCTAAGACCAACAGGAGCGAAGCCAGGCGGGTGAAACCGCGAGGCACAGCTAGTATTTATTTATTTACTAGCTGTTCCTCGCGGTTTGGAAAGATTTCAATCTTATTTTCATTGAACGTAATAAGAAAGATTTTATTTGTTGTTTCTTTAGCCAAGCTTTAAGGGTGGTTTTCCACCAAAAAATAAACCACCAAATTGGCAGGAGCTTTGCAATATGCTAGGTTGCGTTTCCACCAGAGATGTGCGACGAATATTATGTGTAGTGTGAGGATGTCTAGCTGTGCTGTGAACATGTGTGGGGGTTTCCACCAAAGCCGTGCGAGGACTTTGACTTGTTTGTTACAATAAATTTAATGGTTTTGGAAAAGATTTGTTTAATTACGTTTCCTCTACATATCATTACTTTCAACTTAAATTAATGCATGTTACTTATATATTCGACTAGCTGTACCCCGCGTGATGATATATAGCCTATAGCCTTCCTCGATAAATGGGCTATCTAACACCGAAATAATTTTTCAAATCGGACCAGTAGTTCCTGAGATTAGCGCGTTCAAACAAACAAACTCTTCAGCTTTATAATATTAGTATAGATTATAAGCAAATGCCAAATAAGTTTTTTCTAGTCATTTATTATGAAAGGTCTTTGCTGGTTTAAATTAACGACATCATTTTATTTCATCAGAAAATCTGAGACGAAGCGAAAGCGGGTCGAATGAAATAAGTCTCTGTAAGAAGCCTTTTTCATTTGATTTTGAAATAAATCCTTTTTACATGGATCTAGACAAAGTAATAATATTGTATGATGTATCGATCTTAAGCGCGTTACACACGGTGAATATACTAGAATATTTTATCTTAAGATACTGTAATATTTTATATTATTTATTTTTTTATATTATTTAATATTTTATATTACAGTATCTTAAGGTATCCGGTATCAGCGTTCTGACCATCATTTTTATTTTTGTCATTGCGTACTAAGACCCCTGTAGAACCGCCATCCTGTTACAAATGACCCGAAATTTTGTGGGTTGTAATATAAAATATTACAGTATCTTAAGATAAAATATTATAGTATCTTCACCGTGTGTGACGCGCTTAAGACTTATGAATAGTTTTCATAACAGCATTTTTGTATATTTTTTTGGAATTGATTTGAGGGATTAACGAAAAGCCAGAAAATTTTATTTTATTAATTACACAAATCTTTACTATAAACTATAATTTATCGAACTTTTTTGTATGCTATTTTTATGCTACTTTAGAAATTGCTATTATATAATTTTCAGGTATCTAACATTGAGTTATTATACAGGGTGTCACACTTTCGGTATACTAAGCGCGAAGGGACTTGTAGTTTTGCATACGCTGAGTACGTAAAAAATACTTATAAAATTCCAGACGCATTTTTTTTCAAATAGAGGAGTTCTTAAAATTCCATCCGTACACCCCTAAAAAGCAACCCGCCCAACTTGGCCACCCGCACGTGAGCTATCGTTTAAGATTATGTTTTCATAGACAAAATGCTCACATTAGCAAAGCGATATATGCCGGCTGCGCGAAGCTAGAGAAGAATACATGGATTTTAAGGAAAAATTTGGCGAAAAATTTTTCACGTAATTTTGTTATTTGAGTATTTTTTACGTGATCAGTGTATGCAAAACTACAAGTCCCTTCGCGCTTAGTATACCGAAAGTGTGACACCCTGTATACTACGTACTAGAGAGGGCATCGCTACACTATTTGTAACACGAGTTAGAGCCAAGCGTCTCAAACATCGCTTATATCTATGACTAACTGCCCCATGCGCGCCCTGCACCGCCGCGAATGTCGCACAGATTTTGTTCGTGGTGTCCTCTCTATATGTAGTAATAATACCTCAATGGTATCTAACAAAATAAACGACAAAATATCAGCTTACTTATAAATGGGCAGGATTTCTGAAACTCCAGAATAACGCAATTTCTTTGAATTAATTACATGTGCTAATGTAATACACATTGTAATAAGTGAAAACTCTCGTATATAAACGATCTCGATGTAACAATAACCAAGATTAACAAGGGATTTTTAACTAGATGACAGGTTCGCTTATAAAGTGATGTTTTGATTACATTTTACGTAAGTCTTTTAGAATTAATCTATGTATATTGTGTGATGTATTATTAGATTTAGGGAGTGGGTTTGAAAGTAAGCAAGGGGCTTTGACAAATAATTTATGCGTTGAATTTTAAAGCTTTAATTTAGTTATGAGACTAGTCTAGTCTTGCCCCGGTTCGTTTGCGCTATTCCCGAGAAAAAATATAAATACAAATTTAGCATAACTCATAGATAATATTATGCCTTCCAGGATTTAAAAATAAATTAATTAAATACTTGTTAGAGAATTGTTTTTACAACTTAAATGAATTTCTGTATAATATGAAAAATGTATAAATAATATAAAATAATGATTTTGCTATATTTTGTCTGACTGCAGGACTATTGATTTATGTATAAAACTAATTTTAAGTGACAATACTCCTGACTCGTATTAATTATTGTAACTAATCATTCTCGTTCATTTTGTGAATTAATAATAATTATTGTATGCTATGTAGTAGTGTAGTTAGTATAGTAAAAACATGAATGTTGTACAATGTTTTTATGTAATAAGTGATTTATTTATATTTATTTATTTATTTAGGTTTTATATTGTACCTGGTCAAGATTTTCCAATTATATTTACAATGTTTCGATACAAAAATAAACACAAACCGCGGAAATTAATATACAATTGGCGAACGGTGAAGTATAAATTAATTTTGTGCCAAATATAGAAGCGTTTCATCATTATCAAAATATATCAAAGGCATTTAAGGTTTCTCTACTATATAACTGAATCGCCCTTTGTCCTGTTCCTTTGTCCCTACTGTTTTAATTTTTCCTCAGTCTTTGTATTCTTGTCGTACCTACTACTTTTTGCTTTTTTTCTGTCATTTCTTCGTAAAGTTTGTTGGAATGTTTCCTTAAATATTAAATTATTTGTTTTGTTTTGTCTCTTTTTAGATAACGTTTTATCACATTATATTTAAGAGCTGAAGTTATTTTCTATTACTGAGTTATTTTTCACGAAACATTTTGCTTAGGGATGGGTTTGATGATTTTATAGTGTTCATTTTAAAGTATTTTAGCGAAATAATATTTATTTTAAATGTCCTCATTTAAATTTCCATAAACTAGAATAGGTATATTTTGTTATGCAACAAAAAATATATTTTTACCTCTATAAATTTTTCAACAGTTTGGGCGTGACGGAACGGAAACGGAACGTATATACGAACGGAATATTGATTGCAATGTTATTTATTTCATAACAGTTTAAATATTTGTGTCTACCTCAAAATATAATATATAACACCAAACATACTGGTACCTTCTGGATGAATTAAGAATTGATTCTAAAAAAAAGTTCATGTAAATTAGCTACTATAGAAATAGAAATAGAAATAGAAAGCGTTTTATTTGCCACCATGTAACTCTTAGTAATTAATACACAAAACAGAAAAAAAAAGATAGTAATGGAGGCAAAAAGGACTCCCCGTCAGCAAAGCAGCAACCATTATTTAAAATGTATTGCTGCACTGATTTTCAGAGGAGACCACGTGACTGTACAGATGCAATGATTCAGTATTATGATACATATAATTATGAAAGTGTGTTTATGTAGCATAGGTAGAGAAAAAATATAATGAGCTACTACAATTTAATAAATCAATCTGTCTGAGGAAAAGACAGCTAAGAAATTATTAAATCCTTTAAGATAATAATTGTGTCAAAGAGCATCCTTACATCATCAGCAAATTGGACGTTTATTTACAAAAAATGAAATGATTATATTTTTTGTAATAAATAATGATCGGATGATATTGTTGTACAATAATTCTCTAAGCATATGTAAATGTTGAATGGTTTGAAAATACGCTAACAATTATTTACCGTAACTATTCTAAATATTTGGACAATACTTTAGGCAAATAATTATTAAAATATACAATCAGATTCAAATGATTTGAAACACGATATAAATTGTGAATTTAGGCGAAATTGTTTAAACTACTATAGCGTAGTGTAGCGTAAGTATCATATACACTGTAATTTAGAATAGAAAAGTAGAATGCAACTCAAGCTTGTTTTGTATAAAATATAAAAAAATATAAAATATGCAATGTATGAATATTAACTTAAACTAGAGATAAGTTTAATTTATATATAAGATAGCATGTAACTCGTTTAACTATTGTTTTTATGAGTAACTAGCGGTCCGCCCCGGCTTCGCCCGTGGTACATATTTACGTTTTCTCTACATAAAACCATCCTCGTACTTCAAGGAATATAATAAAAAAAGAATTATCGAAATCGGTTCAGCCGTTCTCGAGTTATGCGCTTACCAACACATTTTGCGATTCATTTTTATATATAAGATAAAGTCTTTAAACATAAATCTAAGCACTTTTTTTAAGTTTTTCTGGGATTCACTCGCGTCGTAAAGGTTAATTAACAAAAACCGTATCATAAAATCAAAGAAAGACATACAAACATAAAAGTACACTAAATTATTTGTAAAGATATAATAAATACGTGAAAACACTGATCATTTCGTTTGATCAGCAAACATCGTCAGAATTTGAATACCAATACATTTTAAGTATTTCCGAAATAGTCAATAAAAAAACAATAAGTCACCAACAATAAAAAGAAACGTAAATACATTATTTTATTAAGAAGCGACCATTAGTTGAATTGCTATCGAGGTCTGTTTATGAGTCCATTTTGGCCCCATGTCATTTTAATGGTTTGCTATATTGGCGTTTTTGAATCGAGTGTTTTGTTCAAGGAATGTATTGTATTTTTTCGTACAATGCATCTATTTCTTTAATATTATAAGGATTAAGAGGGACG
This sequence comes from Colias eurytheme, assembly GCA_907164685.1. NCBI lineage: Eukaryota > Metazoa > Arthropoda > Insecta > Lepidoptera > Pieridae > Colias > Colias eurytheme. The sequence goes on from CAJQZN010042776.1 coordinate 43,782, forward strand.
TATAACTTATAAGGCTTAGGTTGATAAGGAGTGTGAAGCTTTTATATCAAAAAGTCGATAGTTTGGGATAGCATGACGGTGCAAAAATGTGAGAAATTTAGAAAGTTCGTAACGTCTTAGTATGTGTGAGTTTCTTTAATAGTATTTGGCAAGATATTTTAAATATTTAATTTTTATATAATTCTTATAATTTTTTTATAAAATCTTATGAACTGTTGGGAAATAAATTACTAAATATCCAAATAACGTTATAATTTTCAGTAAACTGTTCATAGAATTTCTTAATATAAAAGTACGGTTATTATGTAGCTTTAGAAACTCGCAAGAGAACATTAACTAATATACATAATTAATTCACGACTTGTACAAGCCCGGGTAATAAATTAATATGGTTCAATGTTTTCATAATAAACCCCTACATGAGGCTGTCAAATTAATAATGCGACAAGGCTAGTCTTGAGAAACAACTAATATCCCATTATTATTATAAAACCGAAATCATTTCAAAACGTATGTGTTAGTCTGGTAAGATTACTCAAACTCAAACACTTACTTATTCAATAAGATGCAAGACTTCTTCTAGAAGCTCTTTTGAAATTTCACAATACATCTTAATATATATAAATCTCGTGTCACAATGTTTGTCCTCAATGGACTCCTAAACCACTTAACCGATTATAATAAAATTCGCACAACATGTGCAGTTCGATCCAACTTGAGAGATAGGATAGTTTAAACGTGTACGTACCACGGGCGAAGCCGGGGCAGACCGCTAGTAAGTATATAAATTATTTACCACCGGTTCGGACATCAGTTTCTACAGAGAAGAGCCGGCAGTGCTTTTTGTTTCAAATTGTTTTGACTGAATTTTGGTTTGGTTAGAGTATGTCATGGCTGTATTTTGTCCACTGGCTAGATTTAACGGTTAGCTGGACCCAGGCTTCTGAAAAGAGGAAAAATGATTTATAAATTAGCATCTTGAGAAGGAAAATAGGGCGTACAAAAAGTTGTTAGCTGTCATAAACGATTAGTACAGAAATTTTACCAATTTTGATGTTGTTATTTAACTTGCATGGTTCCCGTTCCCGTGGGATTTCTGGGATAAAACCTATCCTTTGTGTTAATCCAAGTTACCCTCTATGAGTGTGCTAAATTTCATTGTAATCGGTTCAGTAGTATTTGCGTGAAATAGTAACAAACACACACACACACACATCCTCACAAACTTTCGCATTTATAATATTATTAGTAGGATGTTATATTGACACATATTATAATTTGTAAAACGCAAAGAACAATAAATTTTCATTAAAGTATGCATATATTCTACGTACTAACATCATATTGAATTACATATTTATTTAAATTCAAGCAAATGACCTTAACGAATGCTCTCGACTAACAATTGCTCATAGCGCGGAGATTTCAAAAAACATTCAAGAAGATATTACCATATGAAAACAAATATAATGTATGCAAATTAGCTGTTTATATTGAGTAGCGAGCGATTTTGAAATACGGATGTTTTACTCTAACTGTTATTACTTATTAGTTTTGGAATATCTATAATACTAATCCTCCTAATATTATAGATGCGAAAGTTTGTGAGGATGTGTATGAGTGTGTTTATTACTCTTTCACGCAAATACTACTGAACCGATTACAATTAAATTTAGCACACGTAAGAGGGTAACTTGGATTAACACATAGGATAGGTTTTATCCCGGAAAACCCACGGGAACGGGAACTATGCGAGTTTTTCTTTGAAAATGCGGGCAAAGCCTGTGTTACTCTTTCACGCAAATACTCCTGAACCGATTACAATTAAATTTAGCACAGATTAAAAGGGTAACTTGGATTAGCACATAGGATAGGTTTTATCCCGAAAATCCCACGGGAAAGCTAGTAATTTTATAAAGTTGAAGAGTTTGTTTATTTGTTTTGTAGATAATTGAGCAGTTGAGTAGTTGAGTTCATAATGATTTATTTTATTTTATTTATCGCAGTGCTAGTATAAAATAATAATATTTTTATTAAGGATAGATAACAAGAGAAATCTGAAAGTGTTCAGTATAACAACGTGATTTATATCTAGACAGTTTTCATGTTTTCACGAAGTTTTATCGTTTACCTAACATCAAAACATTATAATATTATGTATATGTCGATTTTGCTATTAAGTTTTGGAATATTAAATCGATACACGTGTAAAACTATTTATAGACAATGTTATTTGCAAATATAATAAATAATTTTGTTAGGTTTTTGGTAATAATTTTTTTAGGTTGAGGAACAGCGATCCGCCCACATTTTTTTTAGATTATAATGAGTATCCAGATTATAATACTAATTGTTTACAAAGAATTACATTCGCTGTTGAATTATTAAAAAATTTAATTCATTTTTTTTCAGAACATCATAAAGCTACTTGTTAATAATTTCTTAATTACTATGTTAGTACATTACATTAATATTATCATTAGATATCATTTTACAATTTATATGTCATTTTACTATACTTACCTAAGTAAATTAAACACAAACTAAATTAGCATTGATAAAAAAAAAACATGAATAAAGATAATTCGCAATTTTAATGTCAATAAGTATGTTTAAAATAAATAAAATAAAATTGTTTATAAACATTGCGTTAGTTACTTACCTTTGTTATAAAGGATTTCAAAACAAAATAAAAACAGAATGTAGTTGTAGTGTATGTGAGTGAAAGAGACGGAAGTATTATGTCATCTCTTGCGCACGTGCAACGGTGACACCGCTTACACAGCTCAGTTGGCTGCAGGCGGTCGGAGTGAGAGGTCGTGTGCGTCTAAGAGCCGATAATAGGGAAGGACATTCACTACATTTTTGGCGACGAGGTAAATCGGGAATAAATGTAAGTAATTTTTTTTTTGATAATAAAAAAAAATTACAAAACAAAAAAAAAAAAGGGAGGAAATAGGTGTGCTGTGATAACTATTGAACTAATTATATCCACAGTCAAGTTACATCGAAGGGAATATTAAAGTTAATAATAATATACACACATACCTATTTTCATTATGATATTTTGTGCCGCTTACATAAAAAAAAATATCCGCACAAAGTAGATAAATAACATGTGCGTGCCTTTCGAGAGGCCTCCGGCCTCCGCGCCGTAGAAAACGAAGGTTTCGTTTACATAAAGATTTAGCAAAACCTCTTAAATAATTGTAGCCAGAAGAATAAAGTAGGTTTGTAAATTGTTTCTCGTATACATAACTACACTGATACCAATGCATACGCGGGCTGTCTTTATTGCTCGAGCGTATGGTGCCTGTTTGATAAATACACTGTACAGTGTACGGGTATACAGCTAGCGTCGTCCAGTATATGTACTCACGTAGTCATGCATAGGACTGTAACTGCGTTATGCGAGACTAAATGTGATATTTTGTTTAGTCGAGGCTGTAGATTATTATTTTGGGACATTTGTTTACATATAAATTTATTGATACTGATATGTAAAAACCTGCTTAAAGGATTGGTTAAACATGATTAAATGAGCTAAGAAGGTTCGATTCCCGATCAGCTCAGAATAGATTTGTCTGGTTACAAAAATATAATTATACCAAATACCCACTTATATCTTATTTAATTACTCGATGTGAAGTTGCATGAGTATTATTTAAGATTATTCATTATTGCATAAAGAAGTAATTAATGGTTATCATGCAAGGAACGTAAGTTTCCTGGACAGGCTAATATAGTAACATTATGGAAGTTCATGTAAGTTGATGTATGTGTTTCGATGGTGATGTGGACCACGACAAGGGATTTCTAAAGTTGTTGTTAAGCTATAATGTTACAAGATGAAGCCTGACAAAAAAAAAATGTTGTGTGGTTTTATGAAACCACGGTAAAAGTGAAACTGTTCGAACGGTTCCGAACACTGCTTTATACCTACTCGGCAGCCGACCGTCACGCGACATGCGCTACACAGACCAAAAGTTTGAGACGATGTAATAAAAGTTTCACTTTAAAAAGGGTAACGCCCGTGTACGTAATTTGAAATGTGTTACCAGATGATGCCTGGTAGTACAGGAAAAAAAAACGGGTGATGCCTGTGTGTACTTTGTACTGTGTTACCAGATAATGCCTGGTGGTCAAGAAAAATCGGGTGACGCCCGTGTGTATTTTATAATGTTATACCAGATGATGATGCCTGGTAGTGCAAAAACAAAAATCGGGTGACGCCCGTGTGTACTTTGTAATTTTATACCAAATGATGCCTGGTAGTCGTAATATAATTACAATACAGGTGATGCCTGTAGTGATGTGATACGGGTGATGCTCGTATAAAATGTTTATATTTTGGGTGATGCCCATATTGCGAATTCATGCACTTAAATACGCGATCTTAAAAAAAAAAAAGTGATAGTTCGTCACCATTTCACAGTGAAGTATTGTTCGTAAGATAGAGTTGTATCTTCGAAAATACTTACGGTTAGTATTGATATCCAAATAAAAAATGGAATAATACAATTTTTAAGAGCATACAGTAAATACTAAAATATTTACAGTAGCTTTTATTATTCTTATCTAAAAGTGACTTAATATTTTCATAATTTCATAGCAGATTTTGTTAAACAACGAAAGAATAATCATAATGATAACAATACCTAAAATATCTGCGATAGGTATTGCACATTTAACCGACAACTATAAAGTTAGACAGGTTAAGTGATAATATAATAATCATAAACAGGGTAAGGTATTAAAACAATGAATATTCGAAAACAAAAATAAATGGAATGAGAGACATACAGAGTAGTCTCAATATTCATTATTTCAAACTACCCACCTGGCAGACGTTGTTATGCTCTTTCGCCTTTTATCGGTTCTTTAAACGAATTGGAACATGAATATTATCCGAATTGGTCGAGCCGATACGCCGCGCGCCGAGGTTTGAGTTTTACACTTAGCAACATATTTGGCTATTCATTTTTATTGTATATACTATGTGGCGTTGTAGGTGAGGTGGAAACAAAAAAATAATAATAAGAACTAGATACTCACCATACAGTCGACAATTAATTAAGTTAATTAATAAAATAAAATATAAATATCAGTAACAATAAGGGTTGTGGTGTGCCTAGGTCCAAACCCTCCGGTAGGGCTCTTACTGATATAGGTGGACGTAAGATGGAGTGCGCGTCTCGTTGCGAAGGCTAGGCGGTAGGGTGTCTTAGGGGTTGGTCGCTGAATTCCTTCAACAGGAATTAAGGAGCCGAAGCAAGCAAGACGTAGAAGGATTTCCTCAGCGGCAATCGTAGCAATGTCGTAGTACTACTGAAGATGGGTCTTAAGCGGTATGTAGCAGCGTATGAGGTTCCTTATCGGAACGTGGCAAGGACGCGACAATTCCCTGCGCGGGAACGTTGCGGGTATGTAGAAGCTTTCTAAACGGAACGTAGCAGTAGCATAACACCACTCCCTCAGCGGAAATGTAGCACCCCGGTTTGGGGTTAGGTATAACACACTGTTAATCATTACATGTTGGAACGTTGAAAACGACTTTTACGTAATTTATACAATAATATACCGTGAAAGACAATAGTTGGGCAATAGACAGTTGGCATAAAATATGAATCGTTAATTGTTAATAACTAGCAAACCTGGCGAAGTCCGTTTCGCACCAGAGACACCTTTTCCTTGTTATAAACCTCACGGAGCCCGAGACCTTTCCAACGAGTGCAAAGCCGTGGAAATCGGTTCGTGCGTTCTGGAGTTGTAGCGTCAGGAAGGAAAACCCGACTTATTTTTATATAGTAGATTACTTTGATAGATAGTGTATAGTGACAAACAACCTGTCAAATATACACTTAAAATTTTTAGATAGATAATAAAGGTCAATTTCAAGACGAACATTTAATGTAAAATAAAAAATGGATCATAACCACATCATACCGCAAATATTGGTGTATGTAAGAACCATGGTAAAATCATACACCATGTGCATCTAGTTATTACTATATTAATAACGACTGTTTTTAATTTAAAAACACCAATTTTATAATAGACGAGAAAACACTAGAAACACCAATTACTACTAAAATTTAACGCTTTATGTGTTTTAAAGTGAAAAACATCACTTCTACTAGAGATAAATACTAAATAAATTCTGCGCGATGTTATTGCGCACGAATTCATAAACGCTATGAGCTTGGCAGATGACAGCACTTCAAAGGCGATGTCAAATTGGCGATGACAGATGACATACTAGGGACGCGCTCTTGCTAGTGAGGTGAAAGATCCATCGATATTCGGTAAGGTGACCCTATTTTATAGAGATATATAGGATTCATAGACAGCTTTCTTCATCCAACGCTGTGTGTTTTAGAAAGACACATAATACATCTTTTAAGAGCTCATCAAAAAATAATGGATATCGTACTAGATTGAATAAAAGATTATCAATTAAGAAATACGTTAAAGATTTCTTGTCAAAGCAAAAAAAAAAAAATGTATTATCGCGAAAAGGTCACCATTCGTGCCTTAGTCAGAATATAAATTCCAAGTATCAATCTCTACAATATTGAGGTGGTATAGTGGTATTGATTTCGAAATGCAAAATTGAATATTGTAAATTCAAGTTAATTAATTTATGCAAATACTTATATAGTTATAGGTAACAAAGTTTTTATTGATTGTTACAGTTAAATTTGTATTACTGAATGTTACAGTTAACATTGTACAGTTAAAAAAAATATGTATCCAACTACTTATTTTCAGACCATTAATGTGTGATTAATGTCTAGCCATTATTATTGTCATTAAGTTATCTTTTTCTTTTTCAAGTGGCTATTAAGTTGTCAGTAATACAAATACAAATGTTATCATAAGTAACAAATAAGAAAATTCATCAACAAAATGATACATTTTGATTCGTTTTAGGTTCGTTACATTAATTGAATTTTAAATACCTACCTATGTGTTATTAATGTAATAATCATACAATGAACAACACCGCGTGTGTGTTGAGGTTACAATAAGAAGTATAAAAAAAAAAGTAATACATTATTAATCACGCTTTACTAAATATTCATTATTGTATTGTCAATAAATTGTTGTAATATTGTCACTGAAGTTAAATCTGTACGGTTTGGGTAGGTCATAAGCGAATCGAAAAGAATCGGTTGCATACAGTCATGCGAACATACAGGTGAAGCTAAAAGCGGTTCAACAGAAGTCAATGGCACAGTATAGTATGATATTGTACTGTTGCAGAGCAAGCTCCACTAAGACTATAATTCTGTCAAAGTGGTTTATACCCGAAAGTTGGTATTTAAATAATTGATAACTATGAACCTTAACATTGTAATACTATGTATCTGTATGAATTAAATATTTTTAATGCGCTATAAAAAAGGCTGCCACTTTCTAGCCTCTAAACTATCACCCAAAAATATATCATAAATCGCTTTATTGCGATATGAAAGAGAGACGGACAAACGAATAAATAAACAAATCTTCCCTGTGCCTAAGGATCATATGATAAGTTGTTGTTGCTTAAATAAGAATAAATAATGAACCAATTAATGTTTGGTTAAAATTTTGCCGTATAATATTTATTATATTATTTAGGGTACAGAATATATACATATTATATTACATTCCGATTTTATTAGGTATATTGAATTAAAATCGGAACATATATTGTTTTAGTAACGAAGTACATATACAGAATATAGATATTAAATAATAACCGAGCATTTAAGTATGTACCCAGTCTATAGGCATTTCACTTGGTAATAATTCGGTTTGCAGCTATCGTTTATTAATAATTTTAATATGTGGGAAAACAGTGGTTACTTAGATGGTGCAGATGCCGGTGCAGGTAAAGTGAATTAAATTATGCGTCAGAAGAAGCAGCATTCACCTCTTCTAAATGACCTGGAGTGCAGGTTATGATAAATAGTGAGTGAAACATATCAACAAGGTAGTGCAATAGTCATGTAAGGAAAAAATAAAACAGGTTAAGTACAGTACAGGTACAGTACAGGTACAGTACAGGTACAGTACAGGTACAGTACAGGTACAGTACAGGTACAGTACAGGTACAGTACAGGTACAGTTAATCAAAAGTATAGTTAAGTTACAGAAGGAACATAGTTTAAACATTATA